>APFE030970654.1:27657-67331 GCA_000404065.3 Pinus taeda | reverse complement strand
TCTGGTTAAACCAAAGGAAGTATGTCAAGACAATACTACAGAGGTTTAATATGCAGGATAGTAAACCGGTGAAGGTTCCTATTCCTGTAGGCGTGAGGTTATCTGCTGAATAGTGTCCCAAGACACAAGAAGAGGAAGAGGACATATCCCGTGTTCCATATGCAAGTGTAGTCGGTAGCTTGATGTATGCAATGGTCTATACTAGACCAGACATTGCACATGCAGTGCGAGTGTTGAGCAGGTTTATGTCAAAACCAGGGAAGGAGCACTGGACAACAGTGAAGCAGGTTTTCAGGTATTTGCATGGCACTAGTGATTATGGTTTGTGCTACCAAGGAAGACCAGGATTGGACAGAGTGTTGGATATTCGTGGCTTTGTTGATGCATACTGGGTTGGAGATCTGGATCAGAGAAGATCTACAAGTGGGTATGTGTTTAACCTATTTGGAGGTGCAGTCAGTTGGATGAGTAAGAAACTATCTGTAGTGGCACTATCAACTACAGAGCAGAATACATGGCAGCCACTCATGCAAGCAAGGAAGCAGTTTGGTTGCAGAGATTGTGTTCAAGTATGGGGTTAGTACAGGGAGCTATAAGGATAGACTGTGACAGCCAAGTGCAATTTTCTTGGCAAAGAACCCTGCTTATCATTCAAAGACAAAGCACATTGATGTTCAGTATCACTTTGTGAGGGATATGATAGAAGACAAAAAGGTGTTGCTGGTAAAGGTGGACACTTTGAAGAATACTGCAGATGCATTGACAAAATCTATGAGCTCTAAGAAGTTCTCTTGGTGTAGAGAAACAATGGGCATTTCAGGGCTGGAAAAATGACTAAGCTCTCCTGTGGCCCCTTGTGGAAAGAAAACAATGAGTGGGAGATTGTTGGGTTGTGTTATATTCTTTCCACGACTAACCTACGTAGTGAACCAGGGGGTTGGAGGGGGGCCGGAGCCCCCCCTTTGTTGCGCTGATTGTGCAGCCGGGGGGTTACAGGGGGGGCGGCAGCCCCCCCCTGTCCGGGGGGTTTGAGCGGGGCGGGTAGCCCCCCTCTACGGGGTTCGTGGCAGCGCCCCAAGAAAATTTTTTTTGGACCCAATATTAGGTTGGGCGAACCTACCTATGGTTTTTCGGTCCATGGTTTTGCGATGGTTTTCGGTCCATGGTATTGGATGCTTCGGCATGTATAAATATGTATTGTAACATTGAAAGGAATATAATGAAAAATCAAACTGGTAGTCTCGGTTTTGAGATCCAGTGGGAAATCTCTGTGTATATGTGTTTTATGTGTTATGCTCTCGCATTTTTATTTTTCTGTGATTTAGAATTCGTATGCAGGTAATTTCTGTACGGGGTTAAAACCTACAGGAAGTTCATTTTAATGACAGATCATGGGGGTCTGAAGTATTTATTTGACCAACCAAAGGTAAAAGCATGAAAAGTTAGGTGGCTATCCTTAATTACTGAATTTGACTTTGAAATTAAATATATAAGGGGAAAGGAGAGAAAAGTTATCAATGCACTTAGCGGGAGTTTGCAACTGTCCCATATAGCAACATTGAGTTGATATGGAACAAATATGCAAGAAAATATTAAAGTGGATGAATGTCTTTCGGATTAATCACATCATTAGGATTAATCCGAAATACATTCATCTACAATATGGATCACAAAAGTCTCAGATCTAAAAAGATTAAAGTGGTCAAACAATAGGACAATAAGTACCAACAAATATATGAGGCTTTGCAGCAAGAGCCCAAAGGTGAGAGAAATAATAATTTCTCCCTCTTAGAGGTCAGGTCATTACAATTTAAAGGAAGGATATATATTCCTTGTCATAGTGACTTGAAGAGGCTCATGCTAAATGAGTTCCATAAAAACCTTATTCCATCCACCTAGGGTATCAAAAGATGCTAACAACCATCAAGAGGGCATATTATTGGCTTGAATTGAAAATAGATGCAATTGAATTTATTTTGAAATGCATAGAATGTTAGCAAATAAAGGTTGAATGCAAGCACCTAGTAGGAATGGTATAGAAAATCCCCATTCTGTAATGGGCATGCGAAGTGATTTCCGTGGATTTTATCACAAGTTTTCCAAGGACAGCCAAGCAACATGATGTAATCATGGTTGTGATAGATACCTTGAGGAAGGTAGCTCACTTTGTGGCTGTTAAATCCACTTATACTATGAGTGATGTTGCTCGAGTATTCATAAAAGATATTGTGAGGTTGAATGAGGTACCCAACAAAATTATTTGAGACTGAGATACAAAATTTACTTCATAATTTTGGAAATAATTGTTTGTTGGCCTAGGGACAAAATTGGCATTTATCACAACATACCATCCACAAAGAGTTGGATAGACTGAGAGGATTAATAGAGAGTTGGAGGACATACTTAGGATGTAACCAAGGAAGTGGGAAGAGTTTATTCCACTATTGTAGTTTTCTTAAAATAATGGATACCAACAATCCTTGAGGATGAGTCCCTTGGAGGTTGTATATGGGAGAAAATGAAACACTCCCATTAGCTAGAGTGATCCAGTGGATATGGTCCATATTGGGCATGATATTCTAAAAGAGATGGAGAAATATATGGTAACCATCAGGTAGAACTTGAATATGGCTCAAGACGGGAATAAAAGTTATGTGAATTAGCATAGAGTGCACAATTATTTTAAAGCAAGAGAGAATGTTTACCTGTGAATTAAACCCAAGAGAATCTCTTTGAAAATGGGGCCTTGTGCCAAGCTGGCACCATAGTTTTGTGGGCCATTTCAAGTCTTAAATAGAATAGGACCAATGGCTTATACACTGGCCTTTCCACCTATAGTGAAGGTTCATGATTTTTTCAATGTTTTCTTACTTATCAATATGTATCAGATGCTAATCATGTGATTGATTGGTTTGTGCCATAGGTAGAACCAGATGGAGAGTTCTAGCAAGAACATATATGTATTCTAGATCGGAGGTAGAGTGTGCTCTGGAATTGAGTAATCGAGCAGGTCAAGGTGCAGTGGAGACACTTTGGACCAAAGAAAGTTGCATGAGAGATGGATGAAAAAATGAGGGTATCATACCCATTTTTATTTTTTGGTTAAGAAAATGTGAATATGATTGTAAATATGAATATATATGTAAATGAATCAAAAGAGATGTGTATATATCTCTCTTGTAAAAAATGTGTGCTTGGGTATAGAACATCGAGGGAAATATTCTTCGAAGGGGGTGGTGTCTTTGACAACCCTTTTCTTCAACCCTCTTGTAATTACTATTATGAATTACAAAACTGATGTAAATTAATGTGAAAAAGAATGATCACTGGATGAGATGAGACACAAATTCATAGGTTTGTAGAAGGAGGATTTTATTGTAAGCCATGTCTCACATTTAAATTACCACCTAAATGAATGTTGGAGGAGATGGCCCTGCTACAAGTAGTTAATTTAAGAAATGGGCTATTGATTAGAGGATGAATCTACAAGACAACCTTGTGGGTTGTGGTGATAGAGTCAACATACAAGAGGAGTTGGGTGGGAAAAATAGGAGGAAGGAGAATATAGGGGGGAATTATGCACAAGGGGAGGGGAAGTATGCACTAAGCAGCAAGAGAATGAGGAATTGATTTTTTTTCCCTTGTTGGTGTATCTCTTATGTTTACACATCCTTGTGTGATGGCTTGTGTGATCTATGTGATAAGGGAGGCCTATAGAGGTGTGCGAGTATTCCCTATGATCAAAAGGGCCAGTAATTGTGCCCATGCATTACTTGTTAAGGCTTAAACATGTTTGTGTGTTTAAATGTTAGAAGAGAGTTCAGTGGAGTAGGGATGCTCTAGTGACAAACAAATTGAGAACTATGTGGGGGCTTGCCGCCTGAGAACCACTATGTCCATGGCTATATTCCTGGGGTTGAAAACACCACTGGAGACTATGCTAGTTGAGAACTTACTAAGAGGTTGAGGCACCCCATAGCTAGTGGGATGATAACACCTAGTGTAGTATTGGGGGTTGAGAACATAGGTGTGAGCATTGCTGGGAAGTGTGCTCTCATTCCTACAAAAGTAATACATTTGATAAAAATCCTTTTTATTTATACACATCTCTTTCTAATAAATAACTAAGACTCTTTGTGCCCTTCTTAAACCCCTATGTTATTTGGTTGTTGGATTCTAAAGGCACTATGGTGTGATAGCTGGGAGTTGTTGAGAACACCTAAGAAATAGGTTTTGTTCATCACATGTGAGTGAATGGTTGAGAAATATTGTTTAAGCTACCTCCTCAGACTCTGAATTTGTATTGGGGGTGGTTGGATGCAAGAGAAAATAACTGTGCAGTCAGCTTATGGCTGGGTGGAGAGTTGGAGTCTTGCTCTTAGTTGCAAGGCATCTACTTCATAAGACAATTTTTTTTTTGTTTACTCATGTTACTGTGCATCTCAATCCAATTAAGTTTATATTACTATTGTTATATAACTAGTGTTGTTAATGATGAATTCCTATTCCCATGCATTTTGATGAGAAATGCCTATTCCTGTGCATTTTGATAAGGAATGGCTATTCTTGGGTGATGTTATGAGGAGTGCATGATTCTTTTTTATGAATGAGATGAATGCCTACTCATTACAATTCTATGAGAGAGATGTGTAATCTCTATTGTCACTGGTTAAATTTGTAATGAAAGGTTTGTGTTCTCTAAGTGGCTTATGTTGTGAATGGCCCAGTAGCATTGAGCTAAATGAGGATGATTCATGTATTTATATAACTTTGTGTGTGTGTGTGTGTGGGTGTTTGTGTGGAGAATCATGGACATGAATATGGTTCAATTTGTGTTGAGAATTGCTATACAATGCTTGAGCTCTGGGTTGAATAATTTCTTAACATTGTTGAAGCCCAAGAGGGATAGCCCATATTTTACTAAGTGTAGAGGGAATCCCATATATAGATATATTATATATAATATAGATATATATATATTGATGTGTAATGCTAAGGAGAGATAGGTTCATATGGACGAGCATCAAGGACATTCTTGTTATGAATTCAAATACATATGCTTCATGAAGCTCAAGAGGGATTGCCCTTATTCTACTAGATGCCGAGGGCATCCCTGTTAGTATATATAACATATATGTATGTAAATTTAAGGAGGGATAGCCACCTCAAATAGCAGAGCCGAGAGATGGAAAAAAGCCCATTAATAGACGAGAGAATGTATGTCTCACCATGACGTGGAAAAGTTTGTCTCAAGTCAACCTATTGTAATGTGCAACATGCAATGGGCCAGGGAAAATACACCGAGGGGAAATATCGGTTATGATATAAAAAAGGGGGTGCAAAACCACTAAGGGTCCGATCTAGTGGGCCCAAGCATGGATGGTATCATACATGGCCTAGTGGCATAATAGTTGGCAAAGCATCATTGTAACATCCCTCATTAAAATTCCATGTAAATAAAGTTAATAAAGGAAAAATAATAACCAAGGTCGTGGGACACATATTTCAAGCTATATTTTGGGTAAAACATCTTAGTGTGGGTGTTCATTTGGTTTATTATGGCTAAAGGAAATTGACAGAGGCAAAGGCAAAGGATTTGGAAAGGTGTGAGACATTAATTGACATTTTATTTATGAAAATAATGGAAATTAGGAGAAAAGGAAGGTGAAAGGTCATAGGTTGCATGTGAGGAGGAAAATGAAGAAAAATAATGGAAAATTTAAGAAAATAGAGGCCTCATTAATAAAAAGTATTTTGGGGATGAGTTAGTATCTTTTTTCAACTCAATTTTAGATCTCTCTCTCTCTATTCTCTCTCTCTCTCTCTCACTCTTCGACACTTAGAGAATTCTTGGAGCACTCTGGCATTGGATCAAGGAAAGAAAAAGAAGGACAAAGAAGGCAAAGGGAAGCAAAGATCAAGCAAGGAAGAGAAACATCTAGCAACTACAACGAAATTGTTTGTAGGTATTGATTTGCATGTGTGATTTCCTTGCTAGTTTGGGCATGCATGGTACATGCTTGTGTGTACTTAGTTCTCTTGTTGCCATTGGCATGGGTTTTTCCAGTTGTGACAGTGTTCTTCATCCTTTCCTTTCCATTTTTGGATAGCCATGGTGTGATGGGTTCTCTTGTATTTGGTTGATTTGGATTTCCATATGGTTTCGAAACTGAGTGAGGTGGTCCCTAAAAGAAAGAACACAAGGCTTAGGAATCCTTGAACTAGATTCGGGTTGTGGTAAAGCTAAATTTTGTGTGCCTTGGTGGACCTAGGAATCCTCCACCATTGAATGGTAGGATATACAGTAAATCCTATAGGTGTGTGCCCTCGATCATGCCTAGGAATCCTTGATAAGTGAATGCAAAGATATACTATAAATCCTAGAGGGCGGAGTCTTGATTAGACCTAGGAATCCTTGACGTTGTATGGCAGGATATAAGGTGAACCTTAGAGACTAGGAAATAAGAAAAATCCTCATGGTGTAGGTGGAGAATTTTGGTGGCATCCATTCTTGTTTCGAGCCTAGTGATCTGATGGGGATTGCGGTAAAGCCTGAGGAAACCTGGTTTGGTTGGTTTTGAGTCCCACATTCATTCTTGGAATATGAAATAGGGATGATTGGCTGAAAGAAATATTTGTTTTAGCTAATCTATGGCTTGGTGGTTCATGGAAGTCTGAACATTGGTTGGATTTTGCATTCATTAATAATATTTTCATTTCCTTCTTATTTCATGTGTAAATGTACTCGCTTATATGTGGATTATATGGCTATTATATCCTTGTTATTTCTATTGGTTGTATGTTGGTTATGAGTATGTTTTCTGACAAATTTGATGTATGGATATCATCATGTTTTGATTAGTAATTGAACGTACAGTGAATATATGACCTAGTAGATGATAATGCAACTATTGTGATATGGAAACAATTCTTCTTTACGAATCTCATATAAGTATGAGACCCCTATGCTTATATATATTGTTATGACATGTAGAATTCATATTTGTGACATGTTTGACGAAATTCATGTCATAGCTAGTAGGGGTTCAGTCAAGTCATTGATTAAGTGTTTTCATTAGTACCTTTGTTCCAATGTTATTTATCATTTATTAAAGTTTCATGAAGTTCTTGGTAGTGGTCTGAGTACTGGCCCTGAAAAATGGGACATAATCTGGGGTCGTTGGCTCAGAACTAGCTGAAAAAGTCCATAGTCGCCAGCAAGCCCTTATTGTGGGAGCAACTGGAAGGTCTAAGTTGCATGCATGGATTTTAATGGGAGCAGACGGGGGTCTAAATTAGTGAAATGCCAAGTTTCCTCAGGGCTTAATCACTTGGAAGGGTTGGTTGACTCCTGAAGTTTTTGTAGCATGTATGGAAGGTCAAATTGAGTTGGTTTTGTTGCTTCCACTTCCTTAACTGTACATGTGGAGTTGAATCACATCATAGTAACCTCTCTTCACATGTTCACCCATTGGGTAAATGTAGGAGGAGGGTGTTACATAGTGGTATCAGAGCATGGTTCACCCCTTGGACTAGCTAGGCAGTGTGTTGGTCATGCATTCATGTTGGTTGCATATATGTGCTCTCTATGCTTGTGGTCTATGCACTCATTGTGTATACATGATGGTGGTCATGGTTGCAGTGGTTTCGCCATGTGGAAGTGAATGGTTTGTCGTTGGATGTGGTCGTTATGAGTGTATGCCATTTACGTATTGGTTATGCATGTCAGTGCTTATATATTGTTATGCATACATTGATATCATTATAGTTTTCATGCATGAAGTCATGGTATGTGGTTGGTATGATCAGGAATTGATAATTGGACAGCGGTTAAAATAATGTTATATGTTGATGTGATTATGTGATTATGATTATACATGTATCATTCTAATCTGGTTGATCTTGTAGATGAGATATCCTCCCCTTAACTATACTGAGGTATGTTGATTATGTTATGTTTTGATTTTATCTAACTTGGTGTACTGGAAAGAAAGAGATCAAAGATGACTAGCAAGATGGTAGACTATAGTTCACGAGACTCTCCATATGGATTAGATGCACAATGTGGTGTTGGGCATTCTTCTGACATAGTAGAAACATTGAGAAGCTTGAAGGTAGAAATAAGAAGTTGCAAGGCAGATAATGACAGGATCGTTTAGGCATAGGAGAAACAAGCAGAAGTCAATGAACTAATCCTTCAGAGTTTGTCATAATTACAAAGATAGGTACCTCTTAGTATCAACCATGGACAGGAGGACAAAAATTTTGGGACATCTGGAAGTAGATCTCATGGTGGGAACAAGTCGGATAGAGGTGACACAATCAAAGATGGCAGGCTCTTGGATAATCCAGATAAGAGAGGTGATGGAAACAAGTTCTATTCTAGTTCTAGTTATGAAAGACACTATGATCATCATCGTTATCATCCTTACAGGCAAAGTGACAGGGGATATTTTCCATACAAGTTCAAGAAATAAAAACCACCTACCTTTGATGGATATTTGAAGAAGTCGGAGGATGCAGAGGCATGACTACTTGGGATGAAGAAATTCTTTGATCTGCATGATTACACTGAGAACATGAAGGCCATAATAGCTATCTTCAACCTCAAAGGGAAAGCAAACATCTAGTGGGAAGATGTGAAGGTGGTTAGAGACATCAAGATAAAGGAGTTGAGTTGGCATGAATTCAAGATCATTTTTAGGAAGAAGTACATGTTAGAGAAGTACTATGACAACAAATCCAAGGAATTCTATGAGCTAAATATGGTGATAGATGAGGAGTATACGATCAAGTTCTTGGAGTTATTGAGGTATGTACCATATCTTAAAGATGAGAAGGTGAAAGTTCAGAGATATTTCAGTGGAGTTCCATTAACATTTATAGATCGGATTGAGTATGATGAGCCTCGGTCGCTTGAGGAAGTTATTAAGAAATTGACGTATTGTTATGAGTAGTCAAAGTGCAAGACAAAATCTCAGCAAGGTTGGAAAGGGAAAGACAAAGCTAAAGGTAAATGGAAGCAGAAAAGAACAAGGCCTCATGATGCAGGTGAGAAAGAAAATGTTGCACCTTACAAGAATTTTAATGGGTCACATTATGGAGGGCAACAGAATAAAGGTGATGGTATAGGATGGTTGCAGTCTTGGACATGTGGTAAGGAGCATATTAAGAGGTATTTTCAGCAAAATTAGAGTAGTAGGCCTCATATTTATAGTGCATAGGAAGCACAGACAATTAGGGATGTTGGGCAGAGCATTCCATAGATTTATGCAACGCTGTATAACAAGTAGGAAGAGCACTCATAAATAGTTATCGAGATGGATGGTAAGTTTTGAGATCAAGGTGTTTCCATTTTTATTGACACTAGATCTAATTATAGTTATGTTATTCATGGCCTGGTGGATAAGTGTGGTTTGAATAAATAAGTGCATGCAGAATCCTGGTTAGTGTAGTTGGCTACAAGTACAAAGAAGAGAGTGTATCACTGGGTAAAATATTGTGCATTCAAGTTGAATGGTATGCCTACCTCAACAAATTTGAATGTATTTCCATTGGGATCATATAGTATGTTTTTGGGTATGAACTATTTGTATCTTCATATGACCAAAGTGGATTATTATGACAAGACCATTGAATGCTTGAATGAAAATGGAGAACAAAGTATCTTGCAAGGCAAGAAGAAGGCAACATTAGTTAGAATAGTGATAGCTATACAGGCAAAGCGCAGTCACAGAAAAGGGTGTGTGTTATTTGCAATGCACATTTCTAGTGATAAAGTTAAGGATGTTGAGGATGTGGAGGTATTGAGTAGGTACCCGATCTTGTAGCAGTTTGGGGATGTGTTTCCAACAGATATTTCTGAGTTTCCACCTCACAGGGAAGTGGACTTTTCCATTGAGTTCGTACCAGGGGCAACACCAACATCGAAGGTGCCATACAAGATGAGCACTCCAAAGTTAGTAGAGTTGAAGTTACAGTTGAAGGAAATGCTTGACAAGGGATACATTAGGCCAAGTGTATCACCTTTGGGTGCACTACTTTTGTTTGTGAATAAAAAGGATGGTACTCTGAGGTTATGCATTGATTACAAGAAGTTGAGCAAAATGACCATCAAGAATAGGTATCCGTTGCTAAGGATCGATCATTTTTTTTATCAGTTGAAGGGAGAAACAATGTTCTCGAAGATTTATTTGAGATCAGGATATCATCATGTACCCATTAAAGAAGAGGAAATTTACAAGACAAATTTTAGGACTAGGTATGGGAATTATGAGTTTGTTTTAGTTCCATTTGGTTTGACTAATTCTCCAGTTACATTTATGTGTTTGATGAATAGTGTGTTGCGTCTTTATTTGGACAAGTTTGTTATTGTGTTCATTGATGACATCTTGATATATTATAGAAGTGAGGAAGAGAATTTCAAGCACTTAGTAGGCATATTAAAATTGCTGAGAGAGCATCAATTATGCTAAGCTCTGTAAATACAATTTCTTTCAGATAGAGGTACATCACTTGGGACATGTTGTCTCCAAGGAAGGCATAATAATGGATCCAGAGAAGATAAGAGCTATCATGGAGTGGGAAGCTCCTAGAAATGTGGATGAGATAATGTCTTTCATGGGGTTAGCAGGTTATTATAGGAGGTCCATCATGAACTTCTCCCACATTGCATATCTGGTTACATCACTATAGAGGCAAGGTAATAAATTTGAATGTATAGATGAATGTGCAGCGAGTTTTGAGCAATTGAAGCAACTGTTGACAAACACTCCAGTGTTAAATATTGCAAATCCAGACAAATAATTTGTGGTGTGCACAGATGCTTGTAAGAGAGGACTTGGTGGATTCCTTATGAAGGAAGGATAGGTAGTGTGCTATGAGTCATGGAAAGTGAATGGGCATGAGTAGAATTATCTGACACATGACCTTGAGTTGGCAGCGATCATCCATGCTTTGAATATGTGGAGGCACTATCTTCTTGTCAGACAATTCATCTTGATGAGTGATCACAGTGGATTAAGGTATCTATTTGACCAACCGAATATGAATTCCAGACAAGCTAGATGGTTGGCCACAATCAATGAGTTTAACTTTGATATCAGGTACATCAAGGGTAAGGAGAACAAGGTTGTAGATGATCTTAGCAGGAAAGTACAAGTGAATCACATAACAGCTATGAGTTCTTATGGGATAGACTTACAGGATCAGATCTTACAGGTAGGACAATAAGATGGCAGGTACATGGAGCTTATTCATAGGTTACAACAAGGCACAGGTGGTCAAGATGTGGACTATCATCTTACCACAGATGGTTTAGTCAGATTTAGGGACAAGATATATGTTCCAAATGACAATGAACTCAATAGGACTATCTTGTGAGAGTTTCATGCAAAATCGTATTCAAGTCACCCAGGATACCAGAAGACATTGACAACAATGAAGAAGTTTTATTATTGGCTGAATTTGAAGAAGGACATGGCTGAGTTTGTGGCTAGATGTTTGGAATTTCAGTAGGTGAAGGAAAAGTGTAAGCATCTAGGTGGACTACTACAACCAATAATGATTCCAGAGTGGAAGTGGGAGGTCATTTCCATGGATTTCATCACAGGTTTTCTGAGGACATCTAGTCAACATGATTCCATCATGGTTGTTGTGGACTAGTTGACAAAGGTAGTGAAATTCATTCCAGTGAACTCTACGTATTCAGCTAGTGATGTGGCATAGGTATTCATCAGAGATGTAGTGATTTTGCATGGAGTTCCAAGGAAGATTGTGTCAGACAAGGATGTTAAGTTCACTTCCAAGTTTTGGAAGGATTTGTTTGCAAGTTTGGGTACAAAGTTGGCCTTCAACACAACTTATCATCCATAGACTAATGGACAGATAGAGAGGGTCAAAATGATATTGGAGTACATGTTGAGGATGTATGTGATGCATTAGCAGCGAAAGTGGGAAGAGTATCTTCCACTGGTTGAGTTTTCTTACAACAATGGGTACCAAGAATATTTGAGAATGAGTTTGTTTCAAGAATTATATGGGTGGAGTTGTAATAATCCCACCAATTAGAGTGATCCAATGAATAGGGTGTTGATTGGAATGAATATGTTGGCAGACATGGAACAATAAATGTATTTAATCAAGAAGAATCTGAAAGCAGCACAGGACATGCAAAAGTTTATGCGGATCGGAACATGTTGTTTAAGGAGTTTCAAGTTGGGGAACAAGTGTATTTGTGCATCAAGCCCAAGAAGAGCTCCTTGAGGATTGGATCATGTGCAAGCTGGCTCCTTGGTTTTGTGGACCTTTCAAGATTATTGAAAGGATTGGACCAGTAGCATATCGAATTGCACTGCCTCCAACAATGAAATTCCATGATTTTTTCCATGTGTCATTGGTTAAGAAGTATGTTAAAGATGATGATCATGTGATTGAATGGTCTATATTGCAGGTGGAGACAGATGGAGAATTCCAGCTGGAACCTCAATGTATATTGAAGAGAAAGATTCTCATGCTCTGGAACCAAGCAATCGATCAGGTTAAAGTGTAGTGGAAGCACTTTGGGCCCAATGAAGCTACATGGGAGATGACAAATCATATGTGGGCTATGTAGCCTTCTCTATTAGCTGGTTGAGAGAATGTTTTTGGAAAATGTTTGGGTGTGATGTTTTGGTATATGTACATATGTATATGGATGTAAATATTGCCAGAAGTTGTGTTATAAGGCTCCAATAAGCGGTATGAGTGTTATGTCATTATGGTTTTCATGTGATTATGTTGTCATATTGGTTTTCTTCTCAGCAGGTTAATCATTGTAAATATTGCATCGAGTTAAGTTATAAATCTCCATGGGAAGTATGTTTTTCTTCTCAGCAGTCTTGTTGGTTGTAGGTGTCATTGAACACTGATGACGGTGTTCCCCCAAGGGGGAGGGTTTTGTAACACCCCTGATCAAAATTCCATGTAAATAAATTTAATAAACGAAAAATAATAACCAAGGTCATGGGACACATATTCCAAGCTTAATGTTGGGAAAAACATCGTAGTGTGGGTGTTTATTTGGTTTATTATGGCTAAAGGAAATTGGCAAAGGCAAAGACAAAGGCTTTGCAAAGGTATGAGACATTAATTGACATTTTATTTATGAAAAGAATGGAAACTAGGAGAAAAGGAAGGTGAAAGGTCACAGGTTTCATGTGAGGAGGAAAATTAAGGAAAATAATGGAAAACTGAAGAAAATAGAGGCCTCATTAATAAAAAATGCTTCTGAGGATTAGTTGGTACCTTTTGTCAATTCAGTTTTGGAGCTCTCTCTCTATTCTCTCTCTCTCTCTCACTCTTCGACACTTAGAGCATTCTTAGATCACTCTAGCATTGGATTAAGGAAAGCAAAGGAAGGACAAAGAAGGTAAAGGGAAGCAAAGATCAAGCAAGGAAGAGCAACATCTAACAACTACATCAAAATTATTTGCAGATATCGATTTGCATGGTGATTTCCTTGCCAGTTTTGGCATGTGCGGTACATGCATGTGTGTATTTAGTTCTCTTTTTATTATTGGCATGGGTTTGGCTAGGTGTGATAGTGTTTTTCAGCCTTTCCTTTTCCATTTCCAGATAGCCATGGCGAGATGGGTTCTCTTGTATTTGGTTGAGCTGGATTGCTGAATGGTTTCAAAATTGAGTGAGGTGGTCTCTGAAAGGAAGAAAACAAGGCCTAGAAATCCCTGACCTAGATTAGGATTGTGGTGAAGCTGGATTTTGTGTGCGTCAGTGAGCTATGAATCCTCAATTGATGAATGGCAGGATATACGATAAAGCCTAGATGTGTGTGCCCTCGATCAAGCCTACGAATCCTTGACCGGTGAATGGTAGGAAATATGGTAAATCCTAGAGGGTGGAGTCTTGATTAGGCCTAGGAATCCTCGAA
This sequence comes from Pinus taeda, assembly GCA_000404065.3. Taxonomy (NCBI): domain Eukaryota; kingdom Viridiplantae; phylum Streptophyta; class Pinopsida; order Pinales; family Pinaceae; genus Pinus; species Pinus taeda. Next base: position 53,404 of record APFE030970654.1, on the reverse strand, counting down.
CATTGTATGATAGGATATACAGTAAATCCTAGAGACTAGGAGACAAGAAAATACCTCATGGTGTAGGTGGAGAAATATGATGGCATCAGTGCTAGTTTAGGGTCTAGGGATCTGATGGGGATTGTAATGAAGCTTGAGGAAACCTGGTTTGGTTGGTTTTGAGTCCCACATTCATGTTTGGAATGTGAGATGGGGGTGATTGGTTGAAAGAAATATTTGGTTCAACCAATATATAGTCAGGTGGTTCATGGAAGTCCCAAATCTAGTTGGGTTTTTCATTCATGAATAATAGTTTCATCTCCTTCTTATTTCATGTGTAAATGTATTGGGTTATATATGGATTATATGGCTATTATATCCTTGTTATTTCTGTTGGTTATATGCTGGTTATCATGTATGTTTTATGACATACTTGATATATAGGTCTCATCATGTTTTGATTAGTAATTGAAAGTACAATGAATATATGACCTAATATATTATAATGCAACTATTGTGATATGGCAACAATGCTTCTTTACGAATCTCAGATAAGTATGAGACCCCTATGCTCATATTTGTTTTTAAGGCTTGTAGAATGCATATTTGTGACATGTTTGATGAAATTCCTGTCATGGCTAGTAGGGGTCCATTCAATTCATTGATCAAGTGTTTGCATTAGTACCTTTTCTCAAATGTTATTTATCATTTCATAAAGTTTCATGAAGTTATGGGCAGTGGCCTAAGCCCTAGCCTAAAAAGTGGCACAAAATCTGAGGTCGTTGGCTCAAAACTAGCTGAAAAAGTCCACAATCGCTAGCATGCCCTTGTTGTGGGAGTGATTAAAAGGCCTCAATCGCATGCATGGCAAGTCATGGGAGCGGCTAGGGGTCCAGATCAGTGAAATGTCAATTTGGCTCACGGGTTGATCACCTAGAAGGGTTAGCTGGCTCCTAAATGTTCTGTAGCATGTGTGGAAGGTCAAATTGAGTTGGTTTTGTCGGTTCTAATTCCTTAACTATACATGGGGAGTTGAATCACATCATAGTAGCCTCTCGTTACATGTTTACCCGAGTGGAGTGGTTAACTTGGGTAAATGTGGCAGCCACGCTAACATGGTGATGTTTCAATAAGGTCGAGTTCAAATGGCCATAACTTTTGATCCATAGCTCAGATCATGATAAAATTCATATCGTCGGAAAGCTCTTCACAAGCTGGTCACAACACCAATATAAGTTTTTAGTTTTGAGAAAGCCGAGGATAGAAAAATTTTGCGACCTAATTTCCTTAATGAGACCTTGGAAGTCGGGTTAAATGAAAGTAACCACTCCCACAAAGTTGGTTTAACCTAAGGGGTGGAAGGGACTATTACATTGATAGAGTGAAATATTGGAAAAAAATTATATAGTGGGGGTTGGATTTAGAATGATCTTGTATTGATTAGAGGGGATCTAAATTTCACTTTAGGAGCTTATGAGGTGTAGGCATCAATTGCTCAATTTGATATTCTATCAAGGTTTTCCATTAAAAAATAGATGTGAGTCTACAAAACATTAGGTTGGAAAAGTTGTATCCAATGTGGAGAAGCAAAAGAATCAGTGAAAGTTAATTGTAAAAAGATTAGATCACTTTATGAAATTAGAACTTTTCTTCGAGGAAGATATCATAAAGAATTTAGAAAAAGAGATAAATCTTTCCTAATCAAATAAAAGTTATGGTTATTTTTAAGAAAATAAAAATAAATAAATATTGAAGTAAAAAAAACCCCAATACTTTTGGAAAAAAGAAAAATTCAATGATTAAAATAAAATGTTATGAAAATTCAAAAAAAAATTTTATAAATTTTACAATTGAAAAATAAATAAATATATAAATATCAAATTTCAATAAATTTATTAAAAAAAAAAAAATCAAATCTATTTACAACATCAAAAAACTAACTATTTAAAAATACATTTTAAAATTCTTTGATTCATTCCAAAATTTATCGATTCTAAAAATAATAAATTCTCAATAAAAATAAAAATAAAAATTCCTACCTTAGAAAAAAATAAAAATAAAAATTACCTAATATATTTTAGGTTCACTACACTTTCTACACCTCACAAAAACTAAAATCAGTTTCTTATGATATAAATACTTAAATAAATTGAAATACATTATATAAACACTTAACAAAAAAATGTAATACATTATATAAACAGTTCGAAAAATTTGGAATACATAATATAATACCATAATTATTCTAAATTATTTCTCTACAAAATTCAACACCTCAAAAAAAATTATGACCAAATATTTATTAGTCTAGTGAATTATGAATGTCTAAAATCCCATCTAATTAAAAAAGCCATATAATGACCTTTTTATTGTAATGGTAATATGAACATTTTAGATGTGAAAAGACATTCTCTCTTTCCTCGTATGTAAATGAAATAAGTAAGGGTAGTACGACCATTTTGATGCGAAAAGATAGTTACACAATATGAACCATTTGATGTGAAAAGATAGATTGTAACCGATGTTATTGACTTTTCGATAACTTTGTAGACATTTTACTGAGATAATAAATTTAATCCATAGATTATTTTTATTATTTAATTATTGTATTAAAATAAAATTTTAATAATTATTATTTTATTTTTTATTTTTTAATGAAAACAAGAAGAAGTGACGAGTTTAATCAATAAACTTGTTGTGATTAAATATGTTAATTGAATTTACAACACTAAATTACAAATTATTAGATCCTACACATTTCAAGATATGCTCCATTCGATTAAAATAACTTCATCCTCTTTTTGAGTTTCCAATAAATTATGTTAACACATTAGAATATAATTATTACACAAATTAAACCTCGGTGGTAATGAGGCTAAAGGCACGCTAAATAAAATGAAAAAATTAAAGACTTTGCGTTTCGCTCAATTTTTTCATCCGATTTAATACGGGAATTATTACAATAAATCAATTAAGCTTAAATTGGATGGGTATTTATCTGTATGTTAAATATTGATTATTAAAAAAAAATTATATTTTTGAGGTTTATTTAATTTTTTAAGTTGTTAATTTGATGGGTGACTTAAAAATTTATTTATACATTAGTGATTTTGTTGGGAAACTTCAAGATTAAATTCATTCATAGTGGATTTTTGGACTTTTTAGAAAAAAGTTCATCTTACACCTACATTGTACACATTTAAACATAAACATCGAAACCTAAAGCTTAAAGGTTGAGACTCACATGGTATGTCCACACCCATGGGCCATTAGTATTCTAAGTAAAACACACTTGTATTGTTTATGCAGGTTAAATAGTTGTTTTTTGTTTGATTTTGAGAGTTTCATGTAGTTACTTTAGTGTTGGCACATTGTCTCAGTTTCCATAAAATGTGTCTATTTATTAGTTTGATTAGAAAACAAATTATTTTGTGGTTGGATATAAAAATCTCAAATGTGTGGTTACCAAGGCTATGATGTTTTCGATACATTCACAATTGAATCTAAATGCAATTGGGTTTGTGCCTTTTAGGTGTTAGTGTGTTTTGTTCTTCTTCCTTGTGAGAAGATTGTGAATTTTTTCCAAATGCATGCCTACATATTATTATTACTTGAAATGTTAGAATCCTCCCAAATTCTTATTTAAAAGTGACTTCAAACTTGTATTGTTATTTATAAGTTCCTCCTTAAGTCCATCTCATCAAATTGAAAGCTAAGATGAGTTGTTCTTCTTCAAAATACATTATAGTTAATGGGTTTGACCAAGCCACTTGAAAAATTTTCAAGAATGGTTTAGCATAATTTGTAAAACCTTTGAAATTACTTAAATGGTGACCATACATAATTGCATAAAATCATTGGTTAGTTTGGCATTAGCAATGAACATGGTTGAATATAATTGATCTTTTTAAAGTAATTACATTGTGATGTCCAACCTAGTATGATAGAGATATTGTAATGTAATGTCCTGTTTAACATTTTGACTCAGTCATATTACATAAAAATAAAAATAAAATACATTTAAAATAAAATAATTATTAATTATTAATTATTATTATCAATAAAACAGTATGACTTAGTCAAATTACAAAAAAATAAAATAAATTAAAAAATAAAATTATAATCATACTTATAAATAATTAATAATTAAACCAACCTAAATCCATCTTAACTTCGGAATCTATTATGCACCGAGAGAGATGCAAACCTTTTTTAGAGTGAAAAGGGATTTGATCCCTCTTAATGCTTGGTAGATCCACAATTAAGATGGATTTAGGTTGGTTTAAAACATATACATCTATGATATTACTCCATTAAACTTTATTTTGTCATCAAACTAGAATTAAAATTTACTAACAAAAAACACAAAGCTTATATTAAAAAAAAATGTTTTTACATTCACAACAAAAAAATAGCAAAAACACAATACATAATATTTAAATGATGGGTAAAACTAAAAAGAAAACGTCATGCAAAGGGTCATTTTAAAACGAAACTCTCATATATGTCACTAGGTTAGTAAATTTTTATGTTATGTATTTAAATTGGTTTTAGTTTTTTAAATTAAAATTAACAAATTTATTATTAATTATTTTTTGGTCAATCTAAAAGCTTCTATTATATTAGCACAAAAATATCAATTACAAAATGTTTCTCTACGGCTCCACCAACTTCACTCCGACCAAATTTGTTAGCTGGAGGAGTTGAAGTAGCAGAAGATATGTCAATTGAACCATTATTTCAAATAGGCTTAGTAGCATTACATGCCAAAAGGGAAACAAAAATTATAAGCAAACTATGAGCATCAAGTCGAGGAGGTGGTTGAGGAGAGTGAAAAGGAGGCACAACAATCAAACCAGATTTCTCATGCATGTGAAAGTCTATGTGTTTGACCCTGGTCTCCAACTCATGCAGATGCTCATTCGTTCGACGTAGGCTCCAACAGAGATTGGCCAGTTTCTCCAAGATCTCATTCTGACTGAACTGGATATCATTCATGTAGGCCATAAACTCATTCTGATCTTCATATCTATGTTCTTAGAGGATGTCCAGGTTGGCTAGGATTCCTCTCAGCTGCTCTGTGATGGAGTCCAAAGTGATAGTTATAACCACGCGGCTTGAGGACCAAACCAAATCGTGAGTGACCTCCCCCACACTTTTTAAACTCTCTAAATCCGTCATCGATGATTTGATGTTGTCATCTGGATGACATGCTTGCCTTTGCTAACCACCACCTCTACAAGGTCGGCCCTGCAAACGAGGCATGACAAAGGTCACACCGCAATCTTGAACCTGAAACATAAATAAGATCCCAAACACCCTAGAGACACCTCGTCCATGACCACAAACAGGGTACACCCAGACCAAGCCACAAGACGAATGTAAAGCCACAATGGCACTGCAAAACCCACAGAACACAGGGGTGCCCACAAACTTGGAAACCCTCAGAAAATTCATCAGCTCGCTCCAGTAGAAATTCAAAGGAAAATTACATACCCACCCAGTCCAGATAAGGACATATAGCACAAAATTTCCAAACAAAGAGTGCAAAGAGTTGAGTTTCATGCTCAGGCTAGACGCACCAATGGTCAGGACCAACAGAAAGAAAAACAGGGGATACCCCAACCTCCCATGCAACAAAGAGAGACAAAACCCCTGAGACGCTAAGGAACAGAGGCCACAAAATATCTCTGAAAGAGGCCCAACCTTACAGATTGAGTACCCACAATAGAACTAGAAACTCGAGCCAAAAAGAACATGCAATTTCCACCAGCAGCACATCAACTTTAACAAGAGAATTTCAAGACAAAACCAAATGCAAGAGACTATAGATACCTAAAAGCTACAAAAAAACATGCTGACAAAGGTTTTTCTCCGCTCATGAAACCCAAAAATCCTATTGTCCAGCTCAAGCCCAAGTGGGAAGATAGTCACACTAGACAAATGCGCTTCAGGGTCCCAAATGAACGCCTGAGAGTCCGTCAAGGCATAAACTGTTGCATCAGGGCCAACCATTGCTCAACGTTGGCTATTTAACTTCCTTGGTAAGCTTGCATAACCACCCTCATTCAAGCTCACCACCCTACAACCTCAACTCATCTCTCGCTCTACAACAACCTTCATAATGAGCCTACGGGACATAATAACTATAATTGCCATGTCTAGAAGGGTCTAAGGACGAATGTCCCATCCCATGATGCTAATATTCAATCAAGACATGTTTGCTGCATGCCAAGGGAGAAAAGCCTCGAGGCCAATTGGCCTTCCATTTGAGCACCCCCATCGAGGGATTTAATTTAAAATATATTATTATTTATTATATTTATTATTTTTTAAATTTATTCATTATTAATATTTATTTTTTAATATATATAGAGAGATTTAATAGTGAAAATTTACATATAATATATAATTTTTTTTTAAATTATTTATAAATTTTACTTTATAATTTGTTTAATTAAGAGTGTTAGTTAAATTGGTATTTGATAAATTTGGTTTAAATTTAGTTGTGTTAGTTAAGTTAAATTGTATTTTATAGATAGTTTATAATATAATACTTATATTAAGGGTCGAGTATGTTTTTTTTTTTAATTAATCTAATGATAATTTAATATTTATTTTATAAACTAAATTTTATTATAATTTTTAATATTAAGTTTAGGTTATTTTAAAAATTAGTTAAAATGTTTATTATTGTTATTTAATAAAATGATTATGATTTTTTATATTAATGTCAAGTTAGATTCAAGGCCAGAACATTTTCCATTTACAACTGGTTCTTCATCAACTGAGATAAAAATATCTAAAAATAACTTTTTCTTACTACACTGCCCACATATTGTGATTCAATCGCAATCAAGTTCAAAGTTAACTTCAACATTGTCCTCGACAGATTGTCTTGGCTGCACTAGAGCAAGAACCTAGATCTCTTTCGCCACCTCAACAACCTTTTTCAATTGTTCTAAGGCCACAAACTAATTCACAACCATCACCGCACTCCTATCCTCTTCCACGTTGACTTTAGATATGCCATTCTTATTGAAGGATTCAATTCTTGCGAGATAGAGGTCTAAAAGATCGAAATTCTTTTGCAGTTTGTCTAGCTCAGTTTGAAGCAAACCAATCTTCTGATTCAAGATGGTTAGTCTAGCTTGAGTCTCCACAACCCCCATTTCTCCATGTTTGTTTAACCAAGACAACATATACTCCATCGATGATGTGAGGTAGTCCAAATGACTGAATTATTCCTTATTTGAGACATATGACCTTTCCATATTTACACCCACACCACAATCCTCCTTTCTTGTTATGACCTTAGAGAGCCAAACTGAAACTTTAGCTAAGAAGGTGGTGAGCGTTCAAACCTTATATCCAAACACACCTGCCCCCACCAAGCCAAAAATTTTCTCTCCATCTCCAATGAGCCAACCTGCAATGTGCATTCTCCTTACGAAACACTTGTTTTCTTAGTTAATACCACTGCGAATTTGCTTCATTCACCATTAAAGCTCTATACCTTGAGTGTGATTGTTTCTCCTCATTAACAGATACAACATCATCCCTCAGGTTCCTCCTACATTTAGTAAGATTTCAATCAGAATTCCATATATCCCAAACCATGCTTGCGATCACATGGGCAAGCCAAGTGTAAGCATGGGCCCAAATCCCGACGGTTATGAGGAGTTGCCATATTGCTGGATAGATATTATGAAGGTTCAAAAACATGATTGGGGCTGACAGAAGGACATCAAACCACCATCCAATTTATTCCCCCTTTATTAATTTAATAAAAAATCGATATACCTAATCTCTAATATGTGCTTTGAATTTTCATGGTAAAGACTTATACACACCACTTCTTTCATCCAGAGCCGATATCCCTTGCTCTAAGGAGACTCCCATATTTTCTAATGCATTCACTTTTGACTTTAGGTGCCTCTTGACATGATAGAACTCAATTAATTAAATTTTCTCTAATTGTAATATTATTCTTTGCAAAATTGTGAATTGAACCTGACTAGGATTCTTTTTGAGCTTTAACACCTGTTGGATGACTATCATAGAATCGTCATACACCATTAACTGTCGTATTCTTCTTAAGATAGTCAGTTCTAATACCTACCATAAAACTAAAAAAATAGCTTGATTATTGGTTGCACTTCCTAATCCCATACATATTGTAACTCTATTTTTTATCGAAACGATATATAACCCCTTCTACTCTCACCTCCTCTAAAATATTTACTAAAATTATTAACATTTCAAAATTATATATATGTTAATAAAAAATATTAATATTTCAAAACTTAATTGTTCCCGCCATTCAAATTCGAAAAACACAACCAACCTAATTTATAACTCCTTTAGGTAATTTATAGCTCCCTTATAATTTATTTAAGAAAGCATTTAATAAAAGCAATTTGTTAAATTTATATCTCTTTAATATTTGTAAACATTTAACCTAACCAGAAAGAAACTCTCGATATTAACACGAAGCATTAACTCAAAAAAAAAGCATTTAATTTGAGTTCGTTAAATTGTATATCATTAATGTTATTAAACATTTAATGAAAGGTAATGAGAAACAATACTATCAACATTAAAATTAGGGACCTAACATTGAATTGAAAGCATTTCTTCACAATTAGGGACCAGCTTTATGCACCTTAAGGTTGAGCGTATATGCGCTACATTGAAAGCCACTTACATCTATGATTTAATGCCACAGCTCTTATTACTCTGCCATAAAGTGCATGTATCTCACTCAAAGGCTGGAATTGATATGTGCTCTACAACTACTTGTCTTTTTCATGATAAACTGCGGGGCAGATATCGCTATCCTAGCACGGTTCCAGGCGATGCACAAATTAATACTGAAAACCTTAGCCATTTTAAATAAATTTCTAGTTCTTTTAAAGTAAGCCATTTTAATTTTAATAGGGAAATGTAATGCTATTGTAACCATATTTAAATTTAGTCAATAAGTACATTATAATAAGTACATAAAAACCAGTATTAAATTAATAAGTACATAAAAATAATATATTATAATTTATATTAATTTATAAAAATAATATTTAGTAAAGAAAACACTAATACTTAAGTATATTTGAAACATGAATTAAAAGCTAAAATTATATTATTTTTAAAATCGACCTAGACCCATCTTAACACCGTATCTATCAAGCTTTGAGAGGGATCAAACTTCTTAAAATACAAACCACTTTTAAAGTGAAAAGAGATTTGATCCCTCTTGGCGCTTGGTAGATCTAGATTTAAGATGGATCTAGGCTAGTTTATTAGATGAGCGAAAACAATATCTGTCCTCTTTTATTATAATTATCATTATACCGAAATTGTTTTTGCTTGCAAGCTAAACAGACTGACAGACCATTTTTCTTTCCGCGTGGTTATCTAATTGTATCACCAACATTGCACTCGTACAAAGGTCACAATATTTTAGAGACTGCAATAATTTTTCTGACCCAACATCATGCCAAAATTAATGAGTCAACAACAATAATCACTAACAATTTGACACACTACACAATCATAAATGCGTGATTGTTGCCATCGATTTTGTAGTAAAATAACTAAGTGGTTATGTGATTTTATATAGTTTATATAAAATTTTGGTGATTTTTAAGGCAAAATAATTTTATCTTATAAAATTTGAGCGAATCATTTTAAAAAAATAAAACTTTTCGAATATTCTTTTTGGAAAAAACATGGAAAATCAACCCATCTATGAATATTAGCCACTAAAATGTTCCTTGGTGGTATAATATGGAGTTCTATTGAGTGGATATGTGAAGACTAATTTTGTCTTATAGATAATCAAATTCAAAGCGAGTTGAGAAAATAATGGATCTTGTAGTATATATGATGCACTCCATGGAAAAGTGAGTACACAATATTTTATAGGGTGCCTACTTCATATTTATTGAAACAGTGTTCCCATCTTAAGAGTACATTAGATTGATCTTATAGAATATCTTTTTAAATGCACACACACATACATATAGAGAGAGATATCTTTTTGGACACTTAGACAAGTCAATCACTCTAGGGATTATATTTATTATTTATGGATTATACTTATTATTTATGGAGATTTTTCACAATAATAGGATATACTCAACTTTATTGGAAGAATAGTTGAAGGGGATGCACGCTTTTGAGAAAAAAATTACAATTTGTGGAGGCATTTCACACTTCATTTTGGAATCCATAATTATCACCTTGAATAAAGACTTGGTGTCTTACTTACGTATTAAATTGGTACAATATGTTATCCCTTGAGAGGCCTTTGGAGGCTAGGTGTTGCACATTGGGAATTTTTTGGGAGGGTTTGTTCACTATTTCGATGTTTTCTACTCATATTTGTGGCAGTATCCTGCTTTCAAAAACTAGAATGTCCACATTGGAAGATGACTTGGAGGATGGACATTGCATCTTTGAGACCTTACTCACCATCATTAGTGAAGATTCTGTTTTTTTGGGGTGGGGGAAGGATCGGTTGGTTTCATTGTACATGTGGCATGACCAACCCATATTTTATGTATTTAGATCAATTATATTTTACTGCTCAATAGACTAGGTTAGTGGGTTTCACTTGAAATATTTTAATATGTATGGGAAAAAAAGGTGATCATCTCTCTATAAATAGATATTCACGTCATCATTATTTTCTCATGTTTGGGCTAGGCAAGAAATCCCTTAGTAAGCTCTAAAAGTTTTGAAATTTTGTTAGAGTTATTTTATCTTCTTTTTTTTTATGCTTTGGATAGCTAGCTGACGGGCCTCTAAATTAGACATAAATTAAGGTCCATCTGACCATCCTTCAACACATTAAACCTCTCTTTTTGAATTAGATAATGCATTTTTAATTTTAATATGTTCATTAGGAAGATTTATGAATAATTGCATATTTGTGCCTAATATTATTTATTTTTGTGGAATATTGTGGGAATATTGGGCAGATTATGGAGATTTGCAGGAAGAGATAATCTAGGGACATGATCCCTACTACATGAGGATCAATATTAAATAATAAATCAATAAGATATTCTGGAATTATGACACAAATTGTGGAGCTCCAATGATTGAGAAAAAGTAGGAATGTGTCCCCTGCAATTTAATGCAGATTCCTAGTATTGGGAGCCAGATCCACTAATCAAGGGGTTTTGGTGGGGAAAGCTTCCTCCTTTCATGGGGATTGATTCCTAATCATTTTTTATAAGTACCAAGTCAAATTTGCCTCTAGGGTTAGATTTTCCTTAGTCTTCTTGTGGAAAGAACTCGTATTTTTGCAGCTCCATTGTCATTTCTTGCAAGGATGTAATTGTATTGATGGAAATAATGAAGATTGGTGCCATGTTTAGCTTCTAAATTTTGGTCTCCTCCATAGTACTCTGGGTTTCCTTGGGCTTGGCCATCCCAGGAGCCTCATAGCCCTTTTGTATCATTTCATTTTCTTCTTTTCACTTCTTGTTCACATGTATCTCTTATTCTTGTCTTTTTTCTATTTCTGCATTTAGTATTAATAATTTCTTGTTGTAGGATTGGGTTAAATGGTTGAAGTAAGTAATTTTGCAGAATCACAAGCATCATTTCATCATTGAAACAAATTTGGAAGGTCATAGTAATCATTGAGCTACTTGGATTAGTTTTTTTATTCCCAATTCTAGATTTCTCGAAGTCCCTTGTGGCAAATAACAATAAATTTCTGTTATTTTTTAGAGCATGCTAATGAGCTTCAATCGAATTGATTCCACTTGCATTAGATCAGAAAAAAAAAATCTATTTAATAACAAAAACTACCCCGTTTCATTTTCACTTGATTATGTTAGGAATTTGATAGATTTACTAGTTCACTAATTCTCGAATTTCTAGATTTTAGACTAGCAATTTTCTGCCCTTTTTTTAGCATAGGTTAATAGAGGTCTTTTTTGAGTGATTCCACTTGGAATGGAGACATAATACATCCTAGTCAATAAAAAAAATTGTCCCATCCAATTTGGATTTGATTTGGTTGCTCATTCGGTGAATTATAACTCCCTATAGCAAATATGTTGTTTCCTGTAGTAAACTACATGAAACTCTGTAGAAGCTTGGTTATTGTCCCTTAGCATTGAATCAAGACCCCTAGGCTCTAAACAAATTATTAGGTAATACTAAAGGCCACTTAGGAATTACCTCTTTACCCATGCAAAACATTTCATCGATTTGGGTTAATGGGAAAATTTATGAATTGGATAATACAATGATGATTTTCTTGATTGCCACATCCAATGAACTCTGTTAATGGATCTAAATTTTTTGGAATGTAATGGTTGATATTTATTTCATGATCTTTACTTTATGTAATTAGAATAGGTTTCTTTCCTTGTATTTTATTTCTTGCAATAGGTCAAGGTTTCCATTTCAAGCATTTCATTTTTTGCAATTAGTTTATGATTTGATTTCATTACATGCACTCCATTACATCATGACAATGAAGGAATGATACATTATATGTTGCACATATAGTGTCGATACCTATTAAGTTTTTACGAACCCCGGGTTGATAATTAAAGTTGGTAGCGTTAGGAGTTGCATCATTCTTGTTGCAATACCGAGGCTCACCATTGATCTGAATTGGAACAGATTAGTAATGTTGTGCTAATTCCCTATTAAGAAATAAACCCAATATGCTTATGATTTTCTTTTTCAAGTTCTTAAGGATTCAAAACTTTTCCATAATTAATAGATTCCCATGAGATTTTCTTATGTAAATCTTATAAATAGTTTAACATAAAAACATATGTTGAATAGTAGCAATATAACAACAAAGAACATCAAAATATAAAACACAATAAACACATGATAAAGGAGTTCACTCCTCTTGGGCTATGTCTCCTTGGTCTAGATTCCAATGGCTCGGCCCTCTCTATTATGCTCAAATTACATCAAAAGTGTGTTTGCAGTGCTTAGATGCTTCTAAAACCTGTCTCAATGAGTTTAGAATATCCAAAACTGCTAGCATTGACTCTTTTTGCAACTAATTTTGATAAGAACTGAAGAAGTTATGACTTCTCCCAGTTCTCCCACTATTTGTTCCACAAAATGCTCCAAAACTGGCAGAAAATTACAAATTAGCCCCAAAATCCACTAACCGGGAAAGAATTTCACTACACCGCAGGCCATATCCTGTTGGCCTTATTGCAAATCGCAATCGGCAATGTCTAGTGCTGATAAACTATGGGACTCTGTTGTCTTGTGCGATTGCGGTTTACCGCATCACAATCAGGGTAGATATTGCATCGCAACCTAACCCTTGTCGAGGTTGATTCTTGTTGCCTTTGCAATTGCGATATGTGATCACATTGCATCGCAACTCCCAACCTTGCCAGTGCTGGGGCCGATATCTGTTCGCCATTCCTTTCCTGTGATTGCAATATACAATATCGCAAATCGCAATCGGCTCTACCTGGGGGGCGATTCTTAACCCAAACCAATTACCGCTGTGATATGTGATTTGTGAGGGCCAATGGTGGGATTCCACTTGGCTCCTCCTTATTCGCTGAAGACCTTGCCACATCATCCTAATCCTGCCATGTACGCAAGTCAAATTTGAACTTCGACTTACTTTAACTTCAGCATACGAAATCAGATTTGAGTGTCATTTTCAATTTTGGATTCAAAATGATGAGCTCTTCAATCTAAAGCTGAGTTTGACAAGGTTCTGACACTTTGATTTTTTAGCATAATTCTGAGCACTTGATCACTCCTCCCCACTGGAAGCCTTTTAGACCCCAAAAGGATCACATTCAGTTATTGAACATATAAGGGTATTTTCCCCTCACCTTCCCCACTTCAATCCATTTGGCCTTTGATGGATGTGTACCTTTGAGACCCACCTAAAGATAATCAATACTTACCCTTTTAGTTGTCCTTGTCCTTCTGTCAAGTATAGTGTCTTGGTAAAGCACAACAAGGAATTCTCGAGAAAAGTCTTCAATAGATGGAATTTGAACATTCTCTCCTTGATTTTCAATAAAAGGAGGTTCATACAATCTCAAATTTTCAACATTAACAACGGAATAAATTTTCATATATGAAGGCAAATCAAGCTTAAAAACATAATTACCAATCTTTTCCAAAATTTTAAATGGACCATAACGAATTGGTTTCAACTTTTTACCTTCACCTTGAAGCCTTTCCTTGCTAATGTAAAGCCAAAATTCATCACCTACTTGAAATTGATGATCCACGGGATGCTTATCATGCATTGCCTTATACTTTCCTTGACTCTTTTCTAGTTGTTCTTGAGCTGTTTGGTGAATCAACTAAATTTTCTCAATGACTTTCTTTGCTCTGTTTATGTCACTATGTCCATATATAACTACATCATTCTCAAAGATGAAATCCAAAGGAAATTTCCATAAATAACCAAGACATGCCTCAAAAGGCGAAGTTAGAGTAGAAGAGTATTTTTCTATGTTGTAAGCATGCTGAATATAATGCAACTGTTCATCCCACAACTTAGGATGTTTGCTGGAATATCCTCTTAGCAAATGAATGATTGTCATGTTAACCACTTTAGCTTTACCATATGTTTGCGGACGAAAGGTTGTACATTTTTTCAATTTGGTCTCCATCAAGTTCCATAAACTTGACCAAAAATTCCCAACAAATCTAGAATCACGATCACTTACAATAGAAGTAGGCAATCCAAAACGAACCCATACATTTTGAAAGAAAATTTGAGTTGTTTGTTGAGTTGTAATTTGCTTTTTGCAAGGCATTAACATGCACATCTTGCTGAACCTATCCACAACTACATACAAATAATCATGACCTTTCCTTGACAAAGGAAGACCTCCTACAAAATACATAGAAAAACTTTCCCATGGCCTTGAAGGCATTGGAAGTGGTGTTTACAATCCTAGTTTCCCATTACTAGGCTTACTGACTGCACATAATGAACAACCTCTTATAAAACATGACACACTTTCAAGCATACGAGGCCAATAAAAATACCTCTAAAGATTTGCCACTATTTTACTTACATCGAAATGTCCAGCAATAAGAGAAGTGTGTGCTTCCCTTGTGACATTTACTCTCTCTCCCTGTGGAAAACAAAGTTTTCCCAAATGATACAACAAATTATCATGTACATGGTAGTCTAATTCCTCAACTTGGTGGCTTTGACTCAAGTTTAAATACACCTCTTGAAAGTCAATGTCCTATGTGTATTGTTCAACATAGCTTTAAGGCAAAACATAATTATTCTTGAGTAAAATGGCTACATTTACAACTGGTCTAGAAAGCATATCAACAGCTCTGTTATAAATGCCTTTCTTGTACCCGATTACCAAGTGGAATTTCTATAAAAATCACATCCAACGAAAGTTCCTTGACTGCTGCAATTTGGTTTGAGATTGCAGATATTGCAAAGGTTGATGATTAGTGTGAATAATGGTTTCTTTTCCCGTTGAAATGTGGCAACAAGAATATTCCAATTTTAATTTGCCCTTGAATTAAAATTGAGAATTAAAATTCAAATTTAGTCTCACCAGCTGCTTGGAAAATAATTGATTAATTCATCTTGAGTTAATTATTTGGAGAAATTCAAGCTAGAAGTCTTTTTGAAGTCATGCAACAGTTATCCCTTAAATTAAGGAGATTATCCCTTAGTTAAGGAGATAAGGATGAGTTGTATTTGAGTTAGCTCAGTTAACTGAGTTAAGTCTAGTTAAATTAGTTCCAAATAGTTTGAGGAACTAATTGTGAGTTTAGTTAGTTAATGCATGCATGCATCAAACTAGTGTACTCAAGATAATTGAAGATCCTCTCATCGATAACTCATGCATGTTAGTTCAGACAAAGACCCAGTTGAGATTAAAGGCAGGGACAATGTACTATAAGTTGCAAGAATTTTCCTATAAGAAAATCTCTTGCATGCAGAAGGAATTCATTCCTTGAGATTTGCGTAGTTTTACAGTGTGTTGGAGCAGTGTGTGAGATCAATGTCACACATAGTTACAACTAGAACTCCCAGGGAAAACAATGCAAGGAAATAGGAAGCTTGGAGGGAAGAGGAGAAGGCATATGAGCAATCTATTCTATCTATGAGCAGTCTGAAGGATTGTACTGAGAGCCGGATAGTTGTGAGAGCTAAAGCTGTGTGTAATCCTGAGATATTTCCACTTGTATGATAATACAGATAGCGGGGATTTTAGCTGAGGCTTTCCCCAGAGTATTCTTCTGTGTTTCATGTGTATTGATTCTTCTTCTCTATTATATGTGTTCTGCTTGATCTTGCTCAAAATCAATTCCGCAAGTTTGATTGTAGAAATAGGTTAAGTATTTTGCTTTAGTTATATTGCATAATCAGGTTAATCTATAGTCATAATTTCTACATGGTATCGGAGCAAAGGTGATCGAAGCTGTGAATAGTATATTGATAAGGGAAATTTGAAGTTTGAAGTTCTTGGTTGCAGGTACAAAATCGAATTCTTATCATACTTCAAAGTTCACCAATGGCGTTCAATGGCTTGAGACTTGAGTATGCTCTGGATGGAAGCTCAAATTACATAGCATGGAAGGATTGCATGGAAGTGGTATTGAAAACAATGGTTTGATGGATTTCATTGATTAAGAAATCCCCAAGCTAGCTGTAGCTAATGCACAAGAATTCGCTGAATGGAAGAAGTGTGTGGCGAAGGCGAGAGTATTATTTTGGAGGGAGTTCGAGACCATATTGTCTCGAGTCTCCATGGGAAGGAGACTCTGTTTTCAATGTGGAAGACATTGAAGGACCTATATCAGAACAATAGAGACCAGAGGAAATTGGCACTCAAGGATAAGCTTCAGAAAATCAAGATGGAGAAGGGCGACACTATTTCCACATATCTAAACAAGCTCGCCACCTGTAGATATGAGCTTGGTAGTGTGGGAACAACTACAACCAATGATGATATGGTGAGTCTTGCTCTCCTCGGTCTTCCAAAGAGCTAGAATAGCTACTAGGACTCTATGAATGGAAGAGAGAAACTGCCAGATTGGGAACGATTGTGGTCAGATCTGATGCAGGACGAGATCAGGAGGAGCATAAGAGCTGGTTCTTCATCTAAGAATGATGAAGAAGAAAATCTAGCCTTAGCAAGTAAGACAAGGAAAGGGAAAGGGAACGATTCCCATTCCAAATCGAGTTCTTCTCATGGAGGGAAGAAGATTGAAAAATCTAAAGTGAGATGCTTTAATTTTCATGAGATGGGCCATTATGCAACTAATTTCCCATTGAAGAAATCCAAGAAGGGATCCTCGAAAGGATAAGAAGGTGAGGCATTAGCCTCTTAGTTCGAATTGGATTTTACCCTCATCGCATGCATGGTTTCATCGATGGTGGGTTGTGTTTGGTATCTTGACAGTGGATCCTCATTCCACATGACCAATGACAAAAGTTTATTTAGTACCTTGGAGGAGAAATACCTCAATATTCACATAGGTATGGGTGATGACAGGAAGTACTGTGTTTCAGGAGAAGGCATGGTTTCTTTTAAGAGGAAGCATGGAGCTCCTATCACCTTGACTGATGTAAAGTATGTGCTTGGACTGAAGAAGAACTTGGTATCGGTCGCGATGTTGGAAGACAAAGGCTATGATGTTGTCTTCAGTAAAGGAAAGGCGTTCCTGAGACACATAGCCACAGGTCAGGCAAGAGGATTGGGATTCGAGTGAAGAATCTCTATAAAATAGAGGTAGATGAATATGCTGCATTGAGTTTGAAAACATAATTGCTGCAAAGCCAAGACATTGGCGAGTTATGGCATAGGCGATGGGCCACTTGCATCATGGGGCCTTGAAGATAATGCAGTAGATCTCTACCAGACTTCCCAAAGGTAAACTTGAGAAATTGGACACATCCAAAGGTTGTACCTTGGGAAAGTGTGCCAAGTCTTCTTTTCATGATCAAGACAGTCCAGCTGAAGCAATCTTAGAGTGAGTTCATACTGATTTGCGTGGACCATTGTCGATAGCATCCACTGTGAAGCAAAGGCATTATGTGATTTTCATTGATGAATTTTCTCTCAAATGCTGGATTTATTTCATGCAAAAGAAGGACCAAACCTTATCAAAGTTTTGTGAGTTCAAAGCTTTGGTTGAGAAAGAGTCAGCGAAAAAGATCAAGGCCTTGAGAAGCGACAATGGTGGAGAGTATGTCTCTCAAGAGTTTAAGGACTTCTGTGCAGCAGAAGGAATTAAACGGGAGTTGAAGGCACCTCATAGCCCACAACAGAATGGGGTGGCCAAGAGGAAGAACAGAACGATTGTGGGGGTAGCTCGGGTGATGCTGCATGACCAAGGCCTACCACTTCATTTGTGGGCTGAGGCATGCAACACAGTGGTCTATTTGCAGAATAGAAGCCCGCATCACATACTTGGGATGAAAACACTAGAGGAAGCTTTCTCCGGGAAGAGACCAAATGCGGGTCACTTCAAGATCTTTGGCTCATTGGTATATTGCCATGTGACCAAGGATGCCCGGAAGAAGCTTGAGATGACAGCAGAGTTGAAGATACTTGTGGGGTACACTGATACACCCCACAACTATCGGGTGTACTTGCCTACCAGTTGGAGGACAGTGGTTCACAAAGATCTCAAGTTTGATGAGCCGAAGGCCATGCGAGTTTCCCTTAAGAGGGAGCTCCAACTATAGGTTGTTGAGGAACTTTTGGTTCCTAAGGAGGAGGGGCCTCAAAATGATGCGGAGCAGCTGCATGTAGAGGTTCCAGGAGTGGAGACATCCACTCAAGTAGAGTCTTCCAGAGAGGGACGAAAGCGCACAAGAGAAGTTGACAGATTGTTGTCAGATGGTGAGAGAATGTGGGAGAACCATATTCTCAGCGCAAGTAGAGGAGGTCACCTGAGAGGTACACTAGTTACATGGCCCTTGTTGGGGAATGTGTTGAGACCAATCCATCTTCCTTTGAGGAAGTAGTGCAGTAGCTGATTTGGGTTGATGCTATGGTGGAGGAGTATGACTCCATAGTTCGGAATAGTGTTTGGGATGTGGTTCCAAGACTGGAGAACAAATCAATTGTGAGTTCCCGTTGGCTTTACAAGGTAAAGCAAGCTACTGATGGTAGTGTGGAGACACATAAGGCAAGATTTGTTGCCTATGGTTTCTCACAGGTCAAGGGGATCGACTATGATGAGACTTTTTCTCCTATAGAAATGTACTCATCTATTAGATCGATGTTGGAACTATCAACACAAATGGGTTGGAAGATCCATCATATGGATGTGAAGACTGCATTCCTCAATGGCAAGATTGAGGAAGAGGTGTACATAGAGCAGCCGGAAGGTTTTGATACCTTCGATCATGAGTCGCATGTGTGCCGACTCAAGAGAGCTTTGTACAGGTTGAAGCAAGCACCTCATGCTTGGTACACCAAGATCGACAACAACTTCACCAGGTTGGGCTTCATAAAGAGTGAAGCGGATGCGAACCTATACCACATCTTGTTGGAAGGTAAGTAGTTGATCATTGTACTTTATGTTGATGATCTCATATTGACAGGTGATGATAAGTTTATCATGTCTTGTAAGGAGGTCCTTGCAGGAGAATTCAAGATGAAAGACATGGGTCTCATGCACTACTTCCTTCGCATGTAAGTGTGGCAAAAGGATGGGGAGTTGTTTGTGTCTCGGGTCAAGTATGCCAATGAGATACTCAGGAGATTCCACATGGAGAAGTGCAAGCCCATGTAGACTCCTCTAGAAAGTAATTGGAGGAAGGAGGATGCTACTTCAGGAGAAGTAGTAGAAGCTACTATGTACAGGCAGCTTGTGGGTTCACTGATGTATTTAGTGAACACACGACAAAATTTGTGGTATGTGGTGAACTAGCTGAGTCAAGATATGGTTCAGCCTACCAAGATGTTTTGGAAGGCAGCTAAGCATGTTTTGAGATGCCTCAGAGGTACATCTTAGTATGGATTATGGTATAGACGGATAAAGGGAGTGAAGCTACAGGGCTTCACTGATGTAGATTGGGTAGGGAGTCCATCAGATCGGAAGAGCACATTAGGAGGAATTTTCAACCTTGGGTCAGCTGCAGTTTCTTGGTACAACAGGAAATAGAGGTTGGTTGCACTGAGCTCAACAGAGGCTGTATACATGGCTGCAAGTTAGGCAACATGTAGGCCATTTGGATGTGGAAAATTATAGTTGGTTTGTTTGATCAGAGGATGGGTCCAACTGTGATCTATTGTGATAATCAAAGTTGTATCAAACTCTCTAAGAATCCAGTGTTTCATGATAGGTCCAAGCATATCAACATTTTGTATCATCATCTCAGAGACTGTTCGGCGAAGAGGATCATGTTGTTGCAGTATATTTCGACTGAGGAGCAAGATGCTGACATTTTGACTAAGGCATTGTCAAAGTGTAAATTTGAGTTCCATAGAGACAGAATCGGGGTGGTAGATAATCCCTTTCTTGTTGAGAGGGAGTGTTGAAATGTGGCAACAAGAATATTCCAATTTTAATTTGTCCTTGAATTAAAATTCGAATTTAGTCTCACCAACGGCTTGGAAAATAATTAATTAATTCATCTTGAGTTAATTAGTTGGAGAAATTCAAGCTAGAAGTCTTTGTGAAGTCATGCAACAATTATCCCTTAAATTAAGGAGATTATCCCTTAGTTAAGGAGATAAGGCTGAGTTGTAATTAGTTAGCTCAGTTAACTGAGTTAAGTCCAGTTAAATTAGTTCCAAACAGTTTGAGGAACTAATTGTGAGTTTAGTTAGTTATTGCATGCATGCATCAAACTAGTGTACTCCAGATAAATGAAGATTATCTCATCGATAACTCATGCATGTCAGTTCAAACAAAGAAACAATTGAGATTAAAGGCATCAATAGTGTATTATCATTTGCAAGAATTTTCCTATAAGAAAATATCTTGCATGCAAAAGGAATTCATTGCTTGATATTTACATAGTTTTACAGTGCGTTGGAGTAGTGTGTGAGATCAATGTCACACAAGGTTACAGCTGGAACACCCAAGGAAAACAATGCAAGGAAATAGAAGGCTTGGAGGGCAGAGGAGAAGGCTTATGAGCAATTTATTCTGTCTATGAGCAATGTGAGGGATTGTATTGAGAGCTGGATAGTTGTGAGAGCTAAAGCTGTGTGTAATCCTAAGATATTTCCACTTGTATGATAATACAGATAGCAGAGTTTTTAGCTGAGGCTTTCCCCAGAGTATTCTTCTGTGTTTCATGTGTATTGATTCTTCTTCTCTGTTATATGTGTTCTGCTTGATCTTGCTCAAAATCGATTAAGCTTCCACAAGTTTGATTATAGAAGTAGGTTAGGTATTTTGCTTTAGTTATATTGCATAATCAGGTTAATCTATAGTCATAATTTCTACATGGTATTGGAGCAAAGGTGATGAAAGTTGTGAACAATATACTGAGAAGTGAAATTCAAAGTTTGAAGTTCTTGGTTGCAGTTACAAAATCAAATTCTTATCATACTTCAAAGTTAACCAATGGCGTTCAATGGCTTGAGACTCGAGTATGCTCTAGATGGAAGCTCGAATTACATAGCATGGAAGGATCTCATGGAAGTGGTATTAGAAGACAATGGTTTGAACAATTTCATTGATCAAGAAATCCCCAAGCTAGCTATAGCTCATGCACAAGAATTGGTTGAATGGAAGAAGTGTGTGGCAAAGGCGAGACATATTCTTCTGGAGGGAGTTCGAGACCATATTGTCTCAAGTCTCCATGGGAAGGAGACTCCATTTTCAATGTGGAAGACATTGAAGGACCTATATCAGAATAGTAGCAACTTGGCGCTCAAGGATAAGCTTTGGAAAATCAAGACGGAGAAGGGCGACACTATTTCCACATATCTGAACTAGCTCACAACCTGCAAAGATGAGCTTGGTAGTGTGGGAATAACTATAGCCGATGATGATATGGTGACTCTTTCTCTCCTCGGTCTTCCAAAGAGATAGAATAGCTACCAGGACTCTATGAATGGAAGAGAGAAACTTCCGGATTGGGAACGATTGTGGTCGGATCTGATGTAGGAGGCGATCAGGAGGAGCACAAGAGATGGTTCTTCATCTAAGCATGATGATGAAGAAAATTTGGCCTTAGCAAGTAAGGCATGGAAAGGGAAAGGGAAGGCTTCCCATTCCAAATCGAGTTCTTCTCATGGAGGGAAGAAGATTGACAAATCTAAAGTGAGATGCTTTAATTGTCATGAGATGGGCCATTATGCAGCTAGTTTCCCATTGAAGAAATCCAAGAATTGATCCTCGAAAGGATCAGAAGGTGAGGCATTCGCCTCTCAGTTTGAATTGGATTTTACCCTCATCACACACATGGTTTCATCGATGGTGGGTTGTGTTTGGTATCTTGACAGTGGAGCCTCATTTGACATGACCAGTGGCAAAAGTTTATTCAGTACCTTGGAGGAGAATGACCTCAAGATGTGCATAGAGATGGGTGATGGGAGGAAGTACTATGTTTCAGGAGAAGGCACTATTGCTTTATAGAGGGAGCATGGAGCTCCTCTCACCTTGATTGATGTAAAGTATGTGTCTGGATTGAAGAAGAACTTGGTGTCAGTCACGATGTTGGAAGACAAAGGCTACGATGTTGTCTTCAGTAAAGGAAAGGCGTTCCAGAGACACATAACCACGGGTTAAACCAAGAGGATTGGGATTCGAGTGAAGAATCTCTATAAACTAGAGGTAGATGACTATGCTGCATAGAGTTTGAAAGCATAATTGGTGCAAACCAAGGCATTGGCGAGTTATGGCATAGGCAGTTGGGCCACTTGCATCTTGGGGCCTTGAAGATAATGCAACAAATCTCTACCGGACTTCCCAAAGGT
The DNA here is from genome assembly GCA_000404065.3 of Pinus taeda. Taxonomy (NCBI): domain Eukaryota; kingdom Viridiplantae; phylum Streptophyta; class Pinopsida; order Pinales; family Pinaceae; genus Pinus; species Pinus taeda. Next base: position 30,521 of record APFE030970654.1, on the reverse strand, counting down.
AAACTTGAGCAAGTGGACACATGCAAAGGTTGTACCTTGGGAAAGTACACCAAGTCTTCCTTTCGTGATCGAGACAGTCGAGCTGAACCGATCTTAGAGTGAGTTCATAATGATTTGTGTGGACCATTCTTGACAGAATCCACCGTGAATGCTGACACATATTCCAAGCTGAATGTTGGGAAAAACATCGTAGTGTGGGTGTTCATTTGGTTTATTATGGCTAAAAGAAATTGACAAAGGAAAAGACAAAGGCTTTGCAAAGGTATGAGACATTAATTGACATTTTATTTATGAAAATAATGGAAATTAGGAGAAAAGAAAGGTGAAAGGTCACATGTTTCATGTGAGGAGGAAAATGAAGGAAAATAATGGAAAACTGAAGAAAATAGAGGCCTCATTAATAAAAGTGCTTCTGAGGATTAGTTGGTACCTTTTGTCAGTTCAATTTTGGAGCGATCTCTCTATTCTCTCTCTCTCACTCACTCTTGGACACTTAGAGCATTCTTAGATCACTCTAGCATTGGATTAAGGAAAGCAAAGGAAGGACAAAGAAGGCAAAGGGAAGCAAAGATCAAGCGAGGAAGAGCAACATCTAGCAACTACATCAAAATTATTTGCAGGTATCAATTTGCATGTGTGATTCCCTTGTTAGTTTTGGCATGTGTGGTACATGCATGTGTGTAATTGGTTCTCTTTCTGTTATTGGCATGGGTTTGGCTAGGTGTGACAGTGTTTTTCAGCCTTTCCTTTTCCATATCCAGATAGCCATGGTGAGATGGGTTCTCTTGTATTTGGTTGAGCTGGATTGATGGATGGTTTCAAAATTGAGTGAGGTGGTCTCTAAAAGGAAGAAAACAAGGCCTAGAAATCCCTAACCCGGATTGGGATTGTGGTAAAGCTGGATTTTGTGTGCGTCAGTGGGCTATGAATCCTCGATCGATGAATGGCCGGAGATACGATAAAGACTAGATGTGTGTGCCCTCGATCAAGCCTAAGAATCCTTTACCAGTGAATGGCGGGAAATATGGTAAATCCTGGAGGGTGGAATCTTGATTAGGCCTAGGAATCCTCAACCATTGTATGACAGGATATATGGTAAATCCTAGAGACTAGGAGACAATAAAATTCCTCACGGTGTAGGTGGAGAAATTTGATGGCATCAATGCTGGTTTAGGGCCTAGTGATCTGGTGGGGATTGCAATAAAGCCTGAGAAAACTTGGTTTGGTTGGTTTTGAGTCCCACATTCATGCTTGGAATATGAAACGGGGGTGATTGGCTGAAAGAAATATTTGGTTCAACCAATATATGGTCGGGTGGTTCATGGAAGTCCCAAACCTAGTTGGTTTTTTCATTCATTAATAATAGTTTCATATCCTTCGTATTTCATGTGCAAACGTACTGGGTTATATATGGATTATATGGCTATTATATCCTTGTTATTTATGTTGGTTATATGTTGGTTATCATGTATGTTTTATGACATACTTGATATATGGGTGTCATCATGTTTTGATTAGTAATTGAAAGTACAGTGAATATATGACCTGATAGATGATAATGCAACTATTGTGATATGGCAACAATGCTTCTTTACGAATCTCTGATAAGTATGAGACCCCTATGCTCATATTTGTATTTATGACATGTAGAATGCATATTTGTGACATGTTTGACGAAATTCCTGTCATGGTTAGTAGGGGTCCATTCAATTCATTGATCAAGTGTTTGCATTAGTACCTTTGTTCAAATGTTATTTATCATTTCTAAAAGTTTCATGAAGTTCTGGGTAGTGGCCTAAGCCCTGACCCTGAAAAGTGGCACAAAATCTGGGGTCGCTCACTCAAAACTAGTTGAAAAAGTCCATAGTTGTTGGCATTCCCTTGTTGTGGGAGTCGCTGAAAGGCCTTAGTCACATGCATGGCAAGTCATGGGAGCGGCTAGGGGTCCAGATTAGTGAAATGTCAATTTGGCTCCGGGGTTGATCACCTGGAAGGGTTGGCTGGCTCCTAAATGTTCTGTAGGATGTGTGGAAGGTCAAATTGAGTTGGTTTTGTGGGTTCCAATTCCTTAACTATACATGGGGAGTTGAATCACATCATAGTAGCCTCTCGTTAAGTGTTTACCCGAGCGGACTAGTTAACTTGGGTAAATGTGGGAGGAGGGTGTTACAATGATGGTGTGGCCTGCCACGTGGAATTCCTATAATGATAGGACAAGCTACATGGGACACATGGTGAGCGCATGTGGCAGCCATGCTAACATGGTGATGTTTAAATAAGGCCGATTTCAAATGGCCATAACTTTTGATCCGTAGCTCAGATGATGATCGGAAAGCTCTTGACAAGCTGGTCACAATGCAAATATGAGTTTTTAGTTTTGAGAAAGCCAAGGAGCTGGTTTAACCTAAGGGGTGGAAGGGACTATTACACTGATAGAGTGAAATATTGGAAAAAATTATACAGTAGGGGTTGGATTTAGAATGATCTTGTATTGATTAGAGGGGATCTAAATTTCACTTTAGGAGCTTATGAGGTGTAGGGATCAATTGCTCAATTTGATATTCTATCAAGGTTTTTCATTAAAAAATAGATGTGGGTCTGCAAAACATTATGTTGGAAAAGTTGTATCCAATGTGGAGAAGCAAAAGAACTAGTAAAAGTTAATTGCAAAAGAATTCGATCACTTTATGATATTATAACTTTTCCTCAAAGAAGATATCATAAAGAATTTAGAAGAAGAGATAGATCTTTCCTAATCAGATGAAAGTTATAGTTATTTTTAAGAAAATAAAAATAAATAAATAAATATTGAAGTAAAAAAAACACTTATACTTTTGGAAAAAGGAAAAATTCAATGATTAAAA
>APFE030970654.1:1406-24645 GCA_000404065.3 Pinus taeda | reverse complement strand
TCTTAATGCTTGGTAGATCCACAATTAAGATGGATTTAGGTTGGTTTAAAACATATACATCTATGATATTACTCCATTGAACTTTATTTTGTCATCAAACTAGAATTAAAAAATTTACTAACAAAAAACACAAAGCTTATTTAAAAAAAAATGTTTTTACATTCACAACAACAAATTAGCAAAAACACAATACATAATATTTAAATGATGGGTAAAACTAAAAATAAAACGTCCTGCAAAGGGTAATTTTAAAACGAAACGTTGATATATGTTACTAGGTTAGTAAATTTTTATGTTATGTATTTAAATTGGTTTTAGTTTTTTAAATTAAAATGAACAAATTTATTATTAATTATTTTTTGGTCAATCTAAAAGCTTCTATTATATTAGCACAAAAATATCGATTACAAAATGTTTCTCTACGGCTCCACCAACTTCACTCCGACCAGATTTGTTAGTTGGAGGAGTCGAAGTAGCAGAAGATATGTCAATTGAACCATTATTTCAAATAGGCTTAGTAGCATTACATGCCAAAAGGGAAACAAAAATTATAAGCAAACTATGAGCATCAAATCGAGGAGGTGGTTGAGGAGAGTGAAAAGGAGGCAAAACAATCAAACCAAATAGCTCATGCATGTGAAAGTCTATGTGTTCGACCTTGGCCTCAAACTCATGCAGATGTTCATTCTTTCGACGTAGGCTCCGACAAAGATTGGCCAGTTTCCAAGATCTCATTCTGACTTAACTGGATATCATTCATGTAGGCCACAAACTCATTCTGATCTTCATATCTATGTTCTTAGAGGCTGTCTAGGTTGGCCAGGATTTCTCTCATTTGCTCTGTGATGGAGTCCAAAGTGACAGGTATAACCACGCGGCCCGAGGACCAAACCAAATCGTGAGCGACCTCCCCCACACTTTTCGAACTCTCTAAATCCGTCATTGATGATTTGATGTTGTCATCGGGATGACATGCCTGCCTTTGCTGACCACCACCTCTACAAGGCTAGCCTCCTAGACGAGGCATGACAGAGGTCGCACCGTAATCTTGAACTTGAAACACAAAGAAGACCCCAAACACCCTAGAGACACCTCATCCATGACCACAAATAGGGTACACCCAAACCAAGCCACAAGACGAATGTAAAGCCATAATGGCACTGTAAAACCCACAGAAAACAGGGGTGCCCACAAACTTGGAAACCCTCAAAACATTCACCCACTCGCTCCAGTAGAAATTAGAAGGAAAATTACATACCCACCCAGTCCAGATAAGGAATATAGCACAAAATTTCCAAACAAAGAGTGCAAAGAGTTGAATTTCATGCTCAGGCTAGACGCACCAATGGTCAGGACCAATGGAAAGAAAAACAGGGGACACCCCAACCTCCCAAGCAACAAAGAGAGACAAAACCCCCGAGACGCTAAGGAACAGAGGCCACAAAATATCTCTGAAAGAGACCCAACCCTACAGATTGAGTACCCACAATAGAACTAGAAACTCAAGCCAAAAAGAACATGCAATTGCTACCAGTAGCACATCAACTTTAACAAGAGAATTTCAAGACAAAACCAAATGCAAGAGACTGTAGATACCTAAGAGCTACAAAAAAACATGCCGACAAAGGTTTTTCTTCGCTCGTCGAACCCAAAAATGCTATTGTCCAGCTCAAGTCCAAGTGGGAAGATAGTCACACTAGAAAAATGTGCTTCAAGGTCCCCAATGAATGCCTGAGAGTCTGGCAAGGCACGAACTGTTGCATCAGGGCCAACCGTTGCTCAATGTTGGCTATTTAACTTCCCCGGTGAGCTTGCAAAACCACCCTCATTCAAGCTCACCACCCTACAACCTCGACTCATCTCTCGCTCCGCAACAACCTTCACAATGAGCCTACGAGACATAATAACTATAACCGCCATGTCTAGAAGGGTCTAAGGATGACTGTCCTATCCCATGATACTAATATTTAATCAAGACATGTTTGCTGCATGCCAAGGGAGAAAAGCCCCAAGGCAAATTGGCCTTCCATTTGAGCACCCCATCAAGGGATTTAATTTAAAATATTATTATTCTAATATTTATTAATTTTTAAATTAGTTTTTATTAATAATCATGTTATTATAATATAGAGATGATTTAAATAGTTGAAATTTTACATTATAATAATATAATTTTTAATTTAAATTATTTAATAATTTACTTAATAATTTGTTTAATTTAGAGTGTTAGTTAAATTGTATCGATAAATTTGGTTTAATTTAGTGTTGTTAGTTAAGTTAAATTGTAATTGTCAGATAGTTTATAATATATTACTTATATAAGTCTCTGAATATGTTTTTTTTAATTTTTAATTTAATGATAAATTAATATTTATTTTATAAATTAAATTTTATTATAATTTGTAAATATTAAATTTTAGTTATTTTAAAAATAGTTAAAATGTTTATTATTGTTATTTAATGAAATGATTATGATTTTTCATATTAATGTCAAGTTAGATTCAAGGCTAGAACATTTTCCATCTGTAATTGGTTCTTCATCAACTGAGATAAAAATATCTAAAAATGACTTTTTCTTACTACACTGTCTACATATTGTGATTCAATCGCAATCAAGTTCAGAGTTAAATTCAACATTGTCCTCGACAAATTATCTTGGCTGCACTGGAGCAAGAACCTAGATCTCTTTTGCCACCTCAACAACCTTTTTCAATTGTTCTAAGGCCACAAGCTAATTCACAACCATCACCGCACTCCTATCCTCTTCCACGTTGACTTTAGATATGCCTTTCTTACTGAAGGATTCAATTCTTGCGAGATAGAGGTCTAAAAGATCGAATTTCATTTGCAGTTTGTCTAGCTTAGTTTGAAGCAAACCAATCTTCTGATTCAAGATGGTTAATCTAGTTTGAGTCTCCACAACCCCCATTTCCCCCTGTTTGTTTAACCAAGACAACATATACTCCATCGATGACATGAGGTAGTCCAAATGACTAAATTATTCCTTCTCTGAGACATATGACCTTTCCATATTTACAGCCACACCACAATCCTCCTTTCTTGTTATGACCTTAGAGAGCCAAACTGAAACTTTAGCTAAGAAGGTGGTGAGCGTTCAAACCTTATATCCAAACACACTTGCCCCCACCAAGCCAAAATTTTTCTCTCCATCTCCAATGAGCCAACCTGCAATGTGCATTCTCCTTACGAAACACTTGTTTTCTTAGTTAATACCACTGCCAATTCACTTCATTCACCATTAAAGCTCTATACCTTGAGTGTGACTGTTTCTCCTCATTAACAGATACAACATCATCTCTCAGGTTCCTCCCACATTTAGTAAGATTTCAATCAGAATTCCATATATCCCAAACTGTGTTTGTGATCACATGGGCAAGCCAAGTGTAAGCACGGGCCCAAATCCCGACGGTTATGAGGAGTTGCCATATTGCTGGAGAGATATTATGAAGGTTCAAAAACATGATTGGGGCTGACAAAAGGACATCAAACCACCATCCAATTTATTCCCCCTTTATTAATTTAATAAAAAATCAATATACCTAATCTCTGATATGTGCTTTGAATTTTCATGGTAAAGACTTATACACACCACTTCTTTCATCCAGAGTCGATATCCCTTGCTCTAAGGAGACTCCCATATTTTCTAATGCATTCACTTTTGAGTTTAGGTGCCTCTTGACATGATAGAACTCAATTAATTAATTTTTTTCTAATTGTAATATTATTCTTTGCAAAATTGGGGATTGAACCTGACTAGGATTCTTTTTGAGCTTTAACACCTGTTGGATGACTATCATAGAATCGTCATACACCATTAACTGTCGTATTCTTCTTAAGATAGTCAGTTCTAATACCTACCATAAAACTAAAAAAATAACTTGATTATTGGTTGCACTTCCTAATCCCATACATATATATCTCTTTTTTTATCGAAAACTATAATATAACCCCTTCTACTCTCACCTCCTTTAAAATATTTACTAAAATTATTAACATTTCAAAATATATATAATAATATATTATATATATATAAATTTAATATTTCAAAACTTTAATTTTTCCCGCCATTCAAATTCGAAAAACACAACCAACCTAATTTATAACTCCTTTAGGTAACTCCTTTAGGTAGTTTATAGCTCCCTTATAATTTATTTAAGAAAGCATTTAATAAAAGCAATTTGTTAAATTATATCTCCTTAATATTTGTAAACATTTAACCTAACGAGAAAGAAACTCTCGATATTAACACGAACCATTAACTCAAAGAAAAAGCATTTAATTTGAGTTCGTTAAAATGTATATCATTAATGTTATTAAACAATATCTGTCCTCTCTTATTATAATTATCATTATAATAAGAAATTGTTTTCGCTTGCAAGCTAAACAAACTGACAGACCATTTTTCTTTCCGCGCGGTTATCTAGTTGTATCACCAACATTGCACTCGTACAAAGGTCACAATATTTTAGAGACCGTAATAATTTTTCTGACCCAACATCATGTCAAAATTAATGAGTCAACCACAATAATCGCTACCAATTTGACACACTACACAATCATAAATGCATGATTGTCCCCATCGATTTTGTAGTAAAATAACTAAGTGACTATGTGATTTTATATAGTTTATATAAAATTTTGGTGATTTTTAAGGTAAAATAATTTTATCTTATAAAATTTGAGCGAATCTTTAAAAAAAAAACTTTTCTAATATTTTTTTTGGAAAAAACATTAAAAATCAGCCCATCTATAAATATTAGCCACTAAAATGTTCCTTGGTGGTATAATATGGAGTTCTATTGAGTGGATATGTGAAGACTAATTTTGTCTTGTAGGTGATCAAAATCAAAGCGAGTTGAGAAAATAATGGATCTTGTATTATTTATGATGCACTCCATGGAAAAGTGAGTACACAATATTTTATAGGGTGCCTACTTCATATTTTTTGAAACAGTGTTCCCATCTTAAGAGTACATTAGATTGATCTTATAGAATATGTTTTTAAAGGCACACACACATACATATAGAGAGAGATATCTTTTTGGACACTTAGACAAGTCAATCACTCTAGGGATTATATTTATTATTTATGGATTATACTTATTATTTATGGAGATTTTTCACAATAAAAGGATATACTCAACTTTATTGGAAGAATAGTTGAAGGGGATGCACGCTTTTGAGAAAAAAATTGCAATTTGTGGAGGTATTTCACACTTCATTTTGGAATCCATAATTATCACCTTGAATAAAGACTTGGTGTCTTACTTACGTATTAAATTGGTATAATATGTTATCCCTTGAGAGGCCTTTGGAGGCTGGGTGTTGCACATTGGTAATTTTTTGGGAGGGTTTGTTCACTATTTCGATGCTTTCTACTCATATTTGTGGCAGTATCCTGCTTTGAAAAACTAGAGTGTCCACCTTGGAATATGACTTGGAGGATGGACATTGCATCTTTGAGACCTTACTCACCATCATTAGTGGAGACCCTATTTTTTTGGGGTGGGAGGAGGATCGGTTGGTTTCATTGTACATGTGGCATGACCAACCCATATTTTATGTATTTAGATCAATTATATTTTACTGCTCTATAGACTAGGTTAGTGGGTTTCACTTGAAATATTTTAATATGCATGGTAAAAAAGGGTGATCATCTCCCTATAAATAGATATTCACGTCATCATTATTTTCTCATGTTTGGGCTAGGCAAGAAATCCCTTAGTAAGCTCTAAAAGTTTTGAAATTTTGTTAGAGTTATTTTATCTTTTTTTTGGTGCTTTGGATAGCTAGTTGAAGGACCTCTAAATTAGACATAAATTAAGGTCCATCTAACCATCCTTCAACACATTAAACCTCTCTTTTTGCATTAGATAATGCATTTTTAATTTTAATATGTTCATTAGGAAGGTTTATTAATAATTGCATATTTGTGCCTAATATTATTTATTTATGTGGAATATTGTGGGAATATTGGGCAAATTACGGAGATTTGCAGGAAGAGATAATCTAGGGACATGATCCATACTACATGAGGATCAATATTAAATAATAAATCAACAAGATATTCTGGAATTATGGCACAAATTGTGGAGCTCCAATGATTGAGAAAAAGTAGGAATGTGTCCCCTGCGATTTAATGCAGATTCCTAGTATTGGGAGCCAGATCCACTAATCAAGGGATTTTGGTGGGGAAAGCTTCCTCCTTTCATGGGGATTGATTCCTAATCATTTTTTATAAGTACCAAGTCAAATTTTCCTGTAGGGTTAGATTTTTCTTAGTCTCCTTGTGGAAAGAACTCGTATTTTTGCAGCTCCATTGTCATTTCTTGCAAGGATGTAATTGTATTGATGGAAATAATGAAGATTGGTGCCATGTTTAGCTTCTAAATTTTGGTCTCCTCCATAGTACTTTGGGTTTCCTTGGGCTTGGCCATCCCAGGAGCCTCATAGCCCTTTTGTATCATATCATTTTCTTCTTTTCACTTCTTATTCACATGCATCTCTTATTCTTGTCTTTTTTCTATTTCTGCATTTAGTATTAATGATTTCTTGTTGTAGGATTGGGTTAAATGGTTGAATTAAGTAATTTTGTAGAATCACAGGCATCATTTCATCATTGGAACAAATTTGGAAGGTCATAGTAATCATTGAGCTACTTGGATTAGTTTTTTTATTCCCAAATCTAGATTTCTCGAAGTCCCTTGTGGCAAATAACAATAAATTTCTGTTATTTTTTAGAGCATGCTAACGAGATTCAATCAAGTTGATTCCACTTGCATTAGATCAAAAAAAAAAAAAATATTTAATAACAAAAACTACCCCGTTTCATTTTCACTTGATTAGGTTAGCAATTTGATAGATTTACTAGCTCACTAATTCTCGAATTTTCAGATTTTAGACTAGCAATTTTCTGCCATTTTTTAGCATAGGTTAATAGAGGTCTTTTCTTAGTGATTCACTTGGAATGGAGACATAATACATCCTAGTCAATAAAAAAAATTGTCCCATCCAATTTGAATTTGATTTGGTTTCTCATTTGGTGAATTATAACTCCCTATAGCAAATATGTTGTTTCCTGTAGTAAACTACATGAAACCCTGTAGAAGCTTGGTTATTGTCCCTTAGCGTTGAATCAAGACCCCTAGGCTCTAAATCAATTATTAGGTAAGACTAAAGGCCACTTAGGAATTACCTCTTTACCCATGCAAAACATTTCATCGATTTGGGTTAATGGGAAAATTTATGAATTGGATAATGCAATGATGATTTTCTTGATTGCCACATCCAATGAACTCTGTTAATGGATCTAAATTTTTTGAAATGTAATGGTTGATATTTATTTCATGATCTTTACTTTATGTAATTAGAATAGGTTTCTTTCCTTGTATTTTATTTCTTGCAATAGGTCAAGGTTTCCATTTCAAGCATTTCATTTTCTGCAATTAGTTTAGGATTTGATTTCATTACATGCACTCCATTACATCATGACAATGAAGGAATGATACATTATATGTTGCACATATAGTGTCTATACCTCTTAAGTTTTTACGAAATCCGAGTTGATAATTAAAGTTGGTAGTGTTAGGAGTTGCATCATTCTTGTTGCAATACCGAGGCTCATCATTGATCTGAATTGGAGTAGATTAGTAATGTTGTGCTAATTCCCTATTCAGAAATAAACCCAATATGCTTCTGATTTTCTTTTCAAGTTCTTAAGGATTCAAAACTTTTCCATAATTAATAGATTCCCATGAGAGTTTCTTATGTAAATCTTATAAACAGTTTAACATAAAAACATATGTTGAATAGTAGCAATATAACAACAAAGAACATCAAAATATAAAACACAATAAACACATGATAAAGGAGTTCACTCCTCCTGGGCTATGTCTCCTTGGTCTAGCTTCCAATGGCTCGGGCCTCTCTATTATGCTCAAATTACATCAAAAGTGTGTTTGCAATGCTTAGATGCTTCTAAAATCTATCTCAATGAGTTTAGAATATCCAAAACTACTAGCATTGACTCTTTTTGCAACTAATTTTGATAAGAACTGAAGAAGTTATGACTTCTCCTAGTTCTCCCACTAGTTGTTCCACAAAATGCTCCAAAACTGGCAGAAAATTACAAATTAGCCCCAAAATCCATTAACCGGGAAAGAATTTCACTGCACCATAGGCCATATCCTGTTGGCCTTATCGCAAATCGCAATTGGCAATGTCTAGTGGTGATAAACTATGGGACCCTGTTGTCTTATGCGATTGTGGTTTACCGCATCACAATCAGGGCCGATATTGCATCCCAACCTAACCCTTATCAAGGTTGATTCTTGTTGCCTTTGCACTTGTGATATGCGATCACATTGCATCGCAACTCCCAACCTTGCCGGTGCTGGGGCCGATATCTGTTCGCCGATCCTTTCCTACGATTGCAATATACGATATCGCAAATCGCAATTGGCTCTGCCTTGGGGCCGATTCTTAACCCAAACCAGTTACCGTTGTGATATGCGATTTGTGAGGGCCAATGGTGGGATTCCACTTGGCTCCTCCTTATTCGTTGAAGACCTTGCCACATCATCCTAGTCCTCCCATGTAGGCAAGTCAAATTTCAACTTTGACTTACTTTAACTTTTGCATACGAAATCGGATTTGAGTGTCGTTTGCAATGTTGGATTCAGAATTATGAGCTCTTTAATCTGAAGCTGAGTCTGACATGATTTTGACACTTTGATTTTTGAGCATAATTCTGAGCACCTAATCACTCCTCCCCACTGGAAGCCTTTTGGACCCCAAAAGGATCACATTCAGTTATTGAACAGATAAGGGTATTGTTCCCTCACCTTCCCCACTTCAATCCATTTGGCCTTTGATGGATGTGTACCTCTGAGACCCACCTAAAGATAATTAATACTTCCCCTTTTAGTTGTCCTTGTCCTTCTGTCAAGTAAGTGTCTTACTGAAGCACAACAAGGAATTCTCGAGAAAAGTTTTCAATAGATGGAATTTGAACATTCTCTCCTTGATTTTCAATTAAAAGGAGGTTCATACAATCTCAAATTTTCAATATTAACAACGGAATAAATTTTCATATATGAAGGCAAATCAAGCTTAAAAACATAATTACCAATCTTTTCCAAAATTTTAAATGGACCATAACAAATTGGTTTCAGCTTTTTACCTTCACCTTGAAGCCTTTCCTTGCTAATGTAAAGCCAAAATTCATCACCTACTTGAAACTGATGATCCACGCGATGCTTATCATGCATTTCCTTATACTTTCCTCGACTCTTTTCCAGTTGTTCTTGAACTGTTTGGTGAATCAACTGAATTTTCTCAATGACTTTCTTTGCTCTGTTTATGTCACTATGTCCATCTACAACTACATCATTCTCAAAGATGAAATCCAAAGGAAATTTCCGTAAATAACCAAGACATGCCTCAAAAGGCAAAGTTAGAGTAGAAGAGTATTTTTCTATGTTGTAAGCATGCTGAATATAATGCAACTGTTCATCCCACAACTTAGGATGTTTGCTGCAATATCCTCTTAGCAAATGAATGATTGTCATGTTAACCACTTTAGTTTTACCATATGTTTGTGGATGAAAGGTTGTACATTTCTTCAATTTGGTGTCCATCAAGTTCCATACACTTGACAAAAATTCCCAACAAATCTAGAATCACGATCACTTACAATAGAAGTAGGCAATCCAAAACGAACCCATACATTTTGAAAGAAAAGTTGAGTTGTTTGTTGAGTTGTAATTTGCTTTTTACAAAGCATTAACATGCACATCTTGTTGAACCTATCCACAACTACATACAAATAATCATGACCTTTCCTTGACAAAGGAAGACCTCCTACAAAATACATAGAAAAAATTTACCATTGCCTTGAAGGCACTGGAAGTGGTGTGTACAATCCTAGTTCCCTATTACTAGGCTTACTGACTGCACATAATGAACAACCTCTTATAAAACATGATACACTTTCAAGCATACGAGGCCAATAAAAATACCTCTAAAGATTTGCCACTATTTTACTTACACTGAAATGTCCAGCAATAAGAGAAGTGTGTGCTTCCCTTGTGACATTTACTCTCTCTCCCTGTGGAAAACAAAGTTTTCCCAAATGATACAACAAATTATCATGTACATGGTAGTCTAATTCCTCAACTTTGTGGCTTTGAATCAATTTTAAATACACCTCTTGAAAGTCAATGTCCTATGTGTATTGTTCAACATAACTTTAAGGCAAAACATAATTATTCTTGAGTAAAATGGCTACATTTACAACCAGTCCAGAAAGCATATCAGCAGTTTTGTTATAAATGCCTTTCTTGTCCCTGATTACCAAGTGGAATTTCTATAAAAATCGCATCCAACCAAAGTTCCCTGACTGCTGCAATTTGGTTTGAGATTGCAGATATTGCAAAGGTTGATGATTAGTGTGAATAATGGTTTCTTTTCCCATTGAAATGTGGCAACAAGAATATTCCAATTTTAATTTGTCCTTGAATTGAAATTGAGAATTAAAATTCGAATTTAGTCTCACCGACTGCTTGGAAAATAATTGATTAATTCATCTTGAGTTAACTATTTGGAGAAATTCAAGATAGAAGTCTTTTTGAAGTCACGCAACAGTTATCCCTTAAATTAAGGAGATTATCCCTTAGTTAAGGAGATAAGGATGAGTTGTATTTGAGTTGTAATTAGTTAGTTTGGTTAACTGAGTTAAGTTTAGTTAAATTAGTTGCAAACAGTTTGAGGAACTAATTATGAGTTCAGTTAGTTAATGCATGCATGCATCAGACTAGTGTACTCTAGATAACTGAAGATTCTCTCATCGATAACTCATGCATGTCAATTCAGACAAAGACCTAGTTGAGATTAAAGGCAGGGACAATGTACTATCAGTTGCAAGAATTTTCCTATAAGAAAATCTCTTGCATGTAGAAGGAATTCATTCCTTGAGATTTGCGCAGTTTTACAGTGTGTTGGAGTAGTGTGTGAGATCAATGTCACACAGAGTTATAACTAGAACACCGAGGAAAACAACGCAAGGAAATAGGAGGCTTGGAGGGAAGAGGAGAAGGCATATGAGCAATCTATTCTATCTATGAGCAGTCTGAAGGATTGTACTGAGAGCCGGATAGCTGTGAGAGTTGAAGCTGTGTGTAATCCTGAGATATTTCCCCTTGTATGATAATACAGATAGCAGGGATTTTAGCTAAGGCTTTCCCAGAGTATTCTTCTGTGTTTCATGTGTATTGATTCTTCTTCTCTATTATATGTGTTCTGCTTGATCTTGCTCAAAATTGATTAAGCTTCCACAACTTTGATTGTAGAAGTAGGTTAAGTATTTTGCTTTAGTTATATTGCATAATCAGGTTAATCTATAGTCAAAATTTCTAGATGGTATCGGAGCAAAGGTAATCGAAGTTGTGAACAGTATACTGAGAAGGGAAATTTGAAGTTTGAAGTTCTTGGTTGCAGGTACAAAATTGAATTCTTATCATACTTCAAAGTTCACCAATGTCGTTCAATGGCTTGAGACTTGAGTATGCTCTGGATGGAAGCTCAAATTACATAGCATGGAAGGAATGCATGGAAGCGGTATTAGAAGACAACGGTTTGATGGATTTCATTGATTTAGAAATCCCCAAGCCAGCTGCAGCGAATGCACAAGAATTGGCTGAATGGAAGAAGTGTGTGGCGAAGGCGAGACAGATTCTTTTGGAAGACATTGAAGGACCTATATCAGAACAGTGTTGCGACCAGAGGAAATTGGAACTCAAGGATAAGCTTCAGAAAATCAAGGTGGAGAAGGGTGACATTATTTCCACATATCTAAACAAGCTCACCACCTGTAGATATGAGCTTGGTAGTGTGGGAATAACTACAACCAATGATGATATGGTGAGTCTTTCTCTCCTCGGTCTTCCAAAGAGCTGGAATAGCTACCAGGACTCTGTGAATGGAAGAGAGAAACTGCCAGATTGGGAGCGACTGTGGTCGGATCTGATGTAGGATGAGATCAGGAGGAGCACAAGAGATGGTTCTTCATCTAAGAATGATGAAGAAGAAAATCTAGCTTTAGCAAGTAAGACAAGAAAAGGGAAAGGGAAGGCTTCCCATTCCAAATCGAGTTCTTCTCATGGAGGGAAGAACATTGAAAAATCTAAAGTGAGATGCTTTAATTGTCATGAGATGGGCCATTATGCAACTAATTTCCCATTAAAGAAATCCAAGAATGGATCCTCGAAAGGATAAGAAGGTGAGGCATTAGCCTTTCAGTTTGAATTAGATTTTACCCTCATCGCATGCATGGTTTCATTGATGGTGGGTTGTGTTTGGTATCTTGACAGTGGATCCTCATTCCGCATGACCAGCGAAAAAAGTTTATTCAGTACCTTGTAGGAGAAAGACCTCAATATGCGCATAGGTATGGGTGATGACGGGAAGTACTGCGTTTCAGGAGAAGGCATGGTTGCTTTTAAGAGGAAGCATGGAGCTCCTCTCACCTTGACTGATGTAAAGTATGTGCCTAGACTGAAGAAGAACTTGGTATCGGTCGTGATGTTGGAAGACAAAGGCTATGATGTTGTCTTCAGTAAAGGAAAGGTGTTCCTGAGACACATAGCCACGGGTCAGACAAGAGGATTGGGATTCGAGTGAAGAATTTCTATAAACTAGAGGTAGATGATTATGCTACATTGAGTTTGAAAACAGAATTGGTGCAAATCCAAGACATTGGCGAGTTATGGCATAGGCGATTGAGCCACTTGCATCATGGGGCCTCGAAGATAATGCAGTAGATCTCTACCAGACTTCCCAAAGGTAAACTTGAGAAAGTGGACACATCCAAAGGTTGTACCTTGGGAAAGTGTGCCAAGTCTTCCTTTCATAGTCGAGATAGTCCAGCTGAAGCAATCTTAGAGCGAGTTCATACTAATTTGTGTGGACCATTCTCAATAGCATCCACCATGAAGCAAAGGTATTATGTGATTTTCATTGATGACTTTTCTCGTAAATGCTGTATTTATTTCATGCAGAAGAAGGACCAAACCTTATCAAAGTTTTGTGAGTTCAAAGCTTTGGTTGAGAAAGAGTCAGGGAAGAAGATCAAGGCCTTGAGAAGCGACAATGGTGGAGAGTATGTCTCTCAAGAGTTTAAGGACTTTTGTGCAGCGGAAAGAATTAAATGGGAGTTGACGACACCTCATAACCCACAACAGAATGGGGTGGCCGAGAGGAAGAATAGAACGATTGTGGGGGTAGCTCGGGCGATGCTGCATGACCAAGGCCTACCACTTCATTTGTGGGCTGAGGCAAGCAACACAATGGTCTATTTGCATAATAGAAGCCCGCATCACATACTTGGGATGAAAACACTAGAGGAAGCTTTCTCTGGGAAGAGACCAGATGTGGGTCACTTCAAGATCTTTGGCTCATTGGTATATTTCCATGTGACCAAGGATGCCTGGAAGAAGCTTGAGATGACAGCAGAGTTGAGTATACTTGTGGGGTACATTGATACACCCCACAACTATCGGGTGTACTTGCCTACCAGTCAGATGACAGTGGTTCACAGAGATCTCAAGTTTGATGAGTCGAAGGCCATGCGAGTTTCCCCTGAGAGGGAGCTCCAACTATAGGCTGTGGAGGAACTTTTGGTTCCTAAGGAGGAGGAGCCTCAGATTGATGCGGAGCAGCCGCATGCAGAGGTTCTAGGAGTGGAGACGTACACTCAAGCAGAGTCTTCCAAAGAGGGACGAAAGCACACAAGAGAAGCTAACAGATTGTTGTCAGATGCGAGAAAGAATGTGGGAGAACCATATTCTCAGCACAAGTAGAGGAGGTCACCTGAGAGGTACACTGGATATGGCCCTTGTTGGGGAATGTGTTGAGATTGATCCATCTTCCTTTGAGGAAGCAGTGCAGCAGCCGATTTGGGTTGATGCTATGGTGGAGGAGTATGATTCCATAGTTCGGAATAGTGTTTGGGATCTGGTTCCAAGACCGGAGAAATTTTTTGTGGTTCAGGGGTCCAAAAATCAAAATTGTGCACTAGCGTGATCATGGATATCATCATGGGCTTCATTGTTATGATCTTCTTGTTGTTGTAATGCATGTGTTTGTGTTACGATAGAAAACACAGGGGTGAGAGTGTGATATAGAAGCCTTATAAATACGAGAAAACCATAGTTGTGAAGGGTGGGCCTTCTAAGAAGGAATACATGGGTATTACGCAAGAGAAAGAGCGCAATAAGCTTGTATTCTTCAAGAGAAACTAGTATACATTCGACCTAGAAGATCTTCTCTGCACCTCTAGAGAGGTTCTGGGGAAAGGAAGTGTCAGTATGGCCTAAAAAGGAGTCTTGCAAGATGTGACTACTGTTGTTATCAAACGTTTTTCAAAGTGCCACATGCTAAAAAATGTTTTGATGGAAGCATATGAAAAATGATGGATATTTTAGCTATGATGAACAGTGTCTACGCAACCCAACCCTACAGAGAGAAACCTTCGATGTGATTATTATGAAAATTAGGATTGGGTCGTACTTAGGCTAAAGACACATTAAATAAAATGAAAAGATCATAGAATTTCGATTTCATTGGGGAAATTTTCATTTGATTGTGTCAAGAGGCACTTTACATCCCAATATGGCAACATTGTTGAAAAATGTTATGTAAGGTTCTATGTAATGTAATGTTGATTCGGTCAACATTAAAATTAAAAAATAATAATTATATATAAGTTTGAGTTAGTCAACTGATGGGTTTATTGATGGTGGTTGACAAGCCCATTGTATTTTTCGATGGTATCTTTTATGATGAAGCTTATTTTAAGTCTTAAGGAAATCCACTATGGAATGCAAGAATACTAGCTTAGATCCATGTTAACTATGAACTTGATATCGACCCTTGGTAGATCCAAATTTAAGATGCATCTAGGTTGGCCTAAGAAGGGGGACAACTTGGGATGATTACAATATGTCAACCACCCAATGATGATATCCATGTGCAACATTTTAAAACATTGGTATATTTATATTGTTATTTTATGTGGATATATTTTGGTAAAGTTAGGTCCTATTGTAAATTTTGGAGTTATATGTTACTAAATTTTGTGTTATGTATTTGGATTGTTTCTAATTTTTTAAATAAAAAATTAGAAGTTTTTTTTATTTTTTTTGTTTTGTTTTTTAATTTAAATTATTATATAGTAATTACATTTTTTTTTAAAATTAAATTGTATTATTGTTATTATTGTTGTTGTTGTTGTTGTTATTCTTATATTAAATGTGTAACACCCTCCTGCCACATCGAACCAAGCAATCAACCAACCAGGGTAAACATGCAACGAGAGGCCACTATGATATGATTCGACCTCCCAAGTCACGTTAAGGAAGTGGAATCAATGGAAACACACCATACAGACATTCAACATCAGTTACAGGACCCTCAAGAAGGAAGACAACTTTCCCTTGGCTTCCATTGAACTTTTTTACAACTTAAGCCTTAGTCACCCTCATTCTATATGCATGACATCATCTAGAAACCCAAATTCGCCCTCATAGGATTGTCTACCAATGACTAGAGACTAAATTTGTCAGTGTTGTGCCAGCGACCCCACGGTTTGAGCCACTTTCTCAAGCCCAAAGCCCAGTTCACAGCCTAGAATTGAGCCATCTCCTTAGAACAATGAAACAACATGGAAATGACAATATTAAATCCAATACTTATTTAAGACCCTGACTGGACCCCTACTAGCCATGATAATAATTTTGTCAAACATATCATGAATATGTAATATATAGGTGTAAATAACAAATCTAAGCATAGGGGTCTCATACTTATCTGAGATTCACCATGAAGCATTGGTTCCTTATCATTTTAACTTCCATTCCATCCATTAGGTGATAGATACATTGTTAATTCATTTACAAGTAAAAAAGTGATGAGATCCATACATAATTGCTATTATAAAACATATACATAACCAACATAATAGGGACATAAATACCAATGAACTCACCTCCATATAAACCTAATATAATCTAGTATAATTCTCAGAGAAATACAAGGAGAAATAACCTCTTATTGATGATGAAAAATCCAAACCCAGGATGAGATTTCCACATTCCACCCAACCGTAGAATGGTTGAGCCAAATTTCTCTTCATCCATTCACCCCCATGCCATATTCCAAGCATGAATGTGTGATATCATAGAACACATCAATCAAAAACCATCTAGGGCTTCCAAAGGCCATCCACCTCAACCCATCAAATAGTGATTCCACATCATGGTCGGAAATCACCAAAACCATCATCTGATTAGCCTCTATCCCAACCTTCTAGGGCTCCAAAGCATTTGTTCCAACCCGGCTGCCAAGACTAGTAACTCAACCCAAGCTAAGGAAACATGAGAACTAACAAAAAAAAACAAGGAAATAAACCCACAATCTCCATGGCTATCCAGGAAATTAAAGGCTAGGAAAATCCATTGTCAATCTAGGCAATCCTCCATGCTAGTGACAGATCATAATCAAGAAACCACATGCATGTGCCATACATGGCAAAACTGGTGAGGAAAACATACATGTAACTCAGTACTTGCAAGAAAAATTGTTCTAGCTATTGATTCCAATGCACTCTTGCACTTTCTTGCTCTTCCTTTTCCTTCTTGCTCCAAGAATCCAAGTATGCCACACTCTCCAAGAGTGCTCCAAGAAAACTCTAAGTCTCCAAGAGTATGAGACAAAGAGAATAATGAGAGCTCCACCAAAACCTGTCAAAATCTTACCATTTATTAATGAGGCCTCTGTTTTCTTCATTTTCCATTATTTTCCTTCATTTTCCTCCTCACATGCAACATGTGACCTTTCACCTTCCTTTTCTCCTAATTTCCTTTATTTTCATAAATAAAATTCCAATTAATGCCTCATGCATTTCCAAAACCTTAGCCATTGCCTTTGCCAATTCCCTTAGCCATAATAAACCAAATCAACACCCATTAGGATGTTTCCCCCACCATTCAACTTGGAATACGTTTCCCATCATTCATGGCCATATATATGTTTTTATATGGAATTTTCACTAGGGTTGTTACAAAACCCTCCCCCTTGGGGGAACACCATCCTTGGTGTTCAGTGACACCTATAACCAACAAGACTATTGAAAATAAAACATACTGCCCATGGAGCTTTATAGCACAACCCATTGTAGTATTTAAAATGACCACTACTGAAACATGACAAACATATCGTTTACTGGAGCTTTATAACACAACACATTACGGTATTTACAATAACCACATATACACATAAACTTTTGTTTCAACCAACAAATAACCATACTATCTATGGAGCTTTATAAACCAACTCGATATAGTATTTACAATAATACACACATATACACATATGAACATTTGCTTAGCTGGAAAATAAAAGGATACAATGTCTGCGTCTGCAAAATGGGAATTTAGAGGCGCACAAATCCACCCCCGAAATAATATCAGGATTCACCTCCTTTCCTGGAAGTCAAAAATCCACTGCAAAATCAAATCTACATCCAATGTCCAGTGTTATAATATCACGCCACATGTACTCTCAGTGAACAATTACCGTCTCATGGTTCCAGGGTGCACTCCCAATGTGCATTTGATTCCATTTGGAAATGTTAATGATCAAAACAAATATATCCCTCGGCCTTCCCTTATCCGCTACATAGTCTATCGAGAAATTTAGTCAACCCCTTCTGTTTCGTCACTCACCTTCCAACTTCCATTGGCACCCCCATCCCGGGTAGTCCATCCCTTGGCAAGGCTTCCTAGTATCGGAAGATACAAAAACCAATGCATATTATTGCCTTGAAACCATCATACCATTCATAGCATGCTCATGGAAATTAATGGACACTATTGGGTACCAATGTCCTATAATGGCCCTATTCCTGAAGTGCTCTACCAACATATTGTTGCATGTTCCCAATTTCTTTCACTGTTGCTGTTAGTTTTTGCAGCCAATTTCTATCATCCAACTGGACATTCATGCTTTCTTGTACCAAGCACATAATTTCCATTAGATTCAAAATAAATTGAAATAACTTCAAATCATACCTTGTTGGTAGCTCGGCAATAAGGTACACTCGTTATCCTGTTTACTTCTTGTCACAACAAGTCAAACTAACTGTTTGATCAAAACATCATGTATAAACATATCACATCTGGTTAGCTCAAAACACAACCATCATAGATCAACATCATAAATCACATGTAACCATCAAAAACCAAAATCATAGATCACATATAATCATCATATACCAAAGTCATAAATCACATGCATAATAAAACTAAAATAAAATATTGATACTTATGCTTTAATCAATCCTTAGCTTCCACCTTTGTCCTTATTTTGTACGCACTCCGGATTGGTTTCTACACCCGAAAAACACCTAGTGGATTCTCCTCAACCATGTGTACATACACATAGTGTGCATCACACACATACAACCACACATGACATAAAACACCATGCAATGCATGCATCTACACCTGACATACAACACATACATCTACACCTAGTGTACATCACAATACAATACACATGCCTACAACCAATGCACAACACAACAAGATACATACTCCTATGTCCAATGTATGAAACAACACAACATGTATATTTACACAATGTACATTAGAAGACATACATTTCGCACACAACGTGCGAAACCACAAAATGCATACACATACACCCGATATACAACACAACTCATACATCTATACCTGATGTACAATGCCACACAATACATGTACCCACACAAAGTACAACACAATGAATACACATGTCATGATACCAGGACTACACAATGCACATTAATAGTACCACATGTACACAACACAACATGTATGACATGTACATAATACCACACGTACACCAGTACCATATGTACCACATGTACACAGTACCACCTATACACCACAACCACCTGAACATCTTGTGCACAACATCAAATGTAGACGACACCACCTACATAATTTGTATACAATTCCACATGTACATTGCACCACCTATACAACGTGTACACAATACCACATCTACATAGTACCACATACACGATATGTACACGACACCACCTATACACAACACCACATGCACAACATGTACACAACACCACTTGCAGACAATGCCACTTGTACAACATGTACACAACACCACATGCACACAACACCATATGTACATAGCACCACATGTACAACATGCATGCAACACCACATGTACATATCAATGCATATCCAACATGTACATAACATCATTTGTACACAACACCACATATTCAACATGCGTAGAGCACCATATGCACACAACACTATCTATACTACCTTGTACATAATCATTGCATAACAACATGTACACACACTATGTACATACAACACTGCATGCACACAACATCACAAATGCAACATGTACAACATATACAATATATGCACAACAATAGTACCTCTCATCCAAAAGCACATTGTCTCTACCAAGAAACCTTGCTTCCAGTTTCTTATCCATGCTTGTCCTAACATGTCGTAGACCACACTTCTTTCATTTCGTTGATGCATCCCTCCATGTTACCTTTCCTAACATAAACATAGGCATAATACAAGCATACAATATCAATCATATCCACATGATACAAACCTCATATATTTGTCATGACTACTCTTCCCAATTGATTCCTCATAAGACCAGGAACCTCTTCATGTCATTTTCTTGCGTAAACAATCATTGCTCCACAAGAATGATTCTTGAGGACCCTGTCAGATAGTGACACAGATACATATACACATACACATATACAAGCATTAGCATAAACAATCATGATCCTTTCAGGAAACGATATCCTTACATACACATACATACATATAAGCATCAACATAAAATAATAATGATCTAGTCAGACAATGACATACATATATATGCATATAAACATCAACATAATCATGATCCCAACATAATTACATAAGGTCAAGGTTAAGAGAACTTTTTTATTTGTGCATAGCATGCATAATATTTAGAACAATTGTTCCCAACATAGCCAAGGCATGTTACACCTCAGATCCATTTACTTTACCCTTGTTGGTTACCTTTTTCATGACTATCCTGTCATTGTCCATTTACCACAATGGACCCAATCAATCCAACCGACTGTCATAGTCTTATCTTCCGCTGCACTTACTCATGCACAGAGCTTCATCCGGGTCTTACATTAAATTTGCATTAAATTTTCTCTTTCCCAAACAATGCCCAAGACTCAAAACATAAAAGGCAATACCAAGAAACAACCAAGAGAAAACCATGAAAACCAATAACAACATGACATCGTAACAAAGTGGCATAGCTATGCACTAGACACATGCAAAAACGCAAATCAAGCGTAACGATATCAAAAGACCAAAAGCACAAGACTAACCATACACACCATGAATCAATCCCCATGGTTCCCAAGGCAAGCTCAACTAGAGCCTTCTTCAAAATTTCATGGAAATTTATTTGCCATGCAATCCCCTACATCATACTTCCATAACCACATAATTTTTAGTGCATAAATAAACATAGAAATACACCAGTTACCTTAGCTTATTGTGCCAAGTATGTTGCCTTGTAACTGAACATGTCCATGCCATCTCTCAAGGGATCCAATTCCCTTGACATATCCACCTGTAACTAAAGACTGGCTAATATACCTGGCAAGTACATGTTCATGACTATAGCACATATCCACATAATGCTAGACAAAATCAAGGTTAAGAAGAGTTCATGTATGTGAGGCATTCATTCATTTGGAATTAAGGTTTCCAAACATAGCCAAAGGAATTCTTGTCTAATTCCTTTATTTTACCCTTTTTACCTTGTTGCAATCAAGGCTTACTATGTACTGTCACATCACCCAACCGTTAATTATATAAACATATCAACTATTACCTTATCATACTAATACCAAGCATGTTTCCTACAACTGTTTACCCATGTCAATCACACGTTCCAAAAATCAAGACAATCGTATCTATCAATTTGAAATCAAGATTTACAAACAATCATGCCATAATCCATAGTCAACTCAATGTCATTAAACATAATGCTACAACTGTCACCTACTATACTGAAGTACATATCATCTGTCTCAACACATATGTGTTAGTACAATCATCTCAAAACAAGACCATTGGAACACATACTTGTAATATGCAACTCATCAAACATTCAACCAAATTGCAAACATACCATGTTAAATAAATCAACTATATGACATGATAGACACCAAACACTCAACATCAAATAGACGAAATAATCAAGAAGAAGCACAAAGTATAATACATAAGCAACTCATACCTTAGTGTACCTCATGGGAGGCTATCTTATCTGCACAATCAATCTAGTTAGCAAGATATAACTTTACAACATGTCAACTCAAACATAAATAAGATCACGATATCCATAACACTAAATAACTAACATGTTCACATTATAAACTCATAATAATTTATTGTTCGTGCATAACAACCATGCGTGCAAAGTCATCATAAATATGTCGGCTCATACCTGAATATCATAACCATAACCATTTGCATAGGCCAATCCAACTTAGTGTGATACATATAACGTCCAGATCTTAATATAATAACCCTAATCATCAAGTTACTAGCGTATAACAACAATAAGTTAACATATAACATGCTCATCAACAACTTATGACCTAATCATCAAGCTAACTATCATATAACAACAACAAGTTATCCTATAGCATACTCATCAACAACATATAACATTATCATCAAGTTATCTAACATAAAAAAAAAATAGAAATGCATACAACCACGGGTTACTATCATTCATGACACATGTGCATGTGATTATACCAATCAACTATCATCTATCTTGTATGTAACCATAACATCAAAAACATGTACATAAACCTAATGTATATAAACCTAATGCATATAACAATCCTTGACTTACTTACTTGCATGCCCAATATACAAACCTGTATGACGATATGCTCTTATCCCAAATTCTAATGTTGCAACCTCATTAGGATGATATGCATCTCCTACTCTATCTTAGCCAATACATTAGCAGCATAACAACCAATAGCATCATGATGGCCTAAATTGTATACAATGACTTCACAAGGCATGTTTCACCTACATTTCATGCATAACTATAACCAAGACTATACATGCATAACTACAACATATAGACATATAACACATAAGTGCAAAACCAAATACACACCATTCTAGCTAGAGTCCAGTCATCAATGCATGACCATATCAACTACACAAACCATGGCCTCATGCATGACAACAACAACCACCTCACGTGCATTTGATAACATGTGAACACTGATATGCATAACAATTCATAATCAAACATACACACATGAAGACATACTCCATGACAACACCTTCAAGCTTCACATGGTGACATCACTACAACCATGATCAACACCGTGCAAATGAAAAAAGCACATGGAATACATGCATAAGGAAAACATATGCAACCAACATAAAAGCAGGATCAACACACAACTTAAGGAGAGCACAACCATGCTTTGATACCACTCTATAACACCCTCCTCCCACATCTACCCAAGAAACCGTCCAGCCGAGGTAAACATGTGACGAGAGGCCACTATGATATGATTCGACCTCCTAAGTCATGTTAAGGAAGTGGAACCAATGGAAACACACCATACAAACATTCAACATCAGCTATAGGACCCTTAGGAGCCAATCTAATACTTTAGACAACTTGTCCTTGGCTCCCACTGAACTTTTGGACAACTTAAGCCTCAGTTTCTCTCTTGTTATAGGCATGCCAACGTCTAGAAACCCAAAGTCACTCTCACATGCTAGCGACCTTGAGATTTGAGCCACTTTTTCAGGCCCAGAGCATAAGTCACTGCCCAGAATTGAGCCATCTCTTCAAAACAGTGAAACAACATGGAAATGACAATATTAAATAAAATACTTATTTAAGACCTTGACTAGACCCCTACTATCCATGACATGCATTTCGTTAAACATATCACAAATATGTAATCTACGAGTGTAAATAACAGATCAGAGCATAACAGTCCCATACTTATCTGAGATTCCCCATTAAGAATTGTTTCCCTATCATTTTAACTGCCATTCCATTCATTAGGTCATAGATACAT
>APFE030970651.1:2222-17638 GCA_000404065.3 Pinus taeda | reverse complement strand
ATGTAACAGCTGGATTTATTCTATCACAAGATAAGCTACTTGTTTGGTTTAATAGTCTTGGAGAGTTAATTACTCACATACTCCAAGACACTAGCCTAATCTATGTTGGTGCTTCAGAGCCCTAGAAAAATAAAAATTTCTAAGTTAATTTTACTTTAAGCGTTGATTTTAATGGCTGTTCTTTAAGACAAAGGTAATGGAGATGAAACTTGATGGTGTATAGACTCGACTCCAATTCTCTAAAAGATGCACCTAAGATGATTCGATAATTTTCTCTTTTCAATGACTATTCTAATTAAGAGAGTTGAGAGAATGCAATCTTTTCAATAGAAACAACTTTCTCAAAAGACAATCAAGGAAACAATTCTCTTTATCTTTCAAAGCACACAAAACATGACCACTCTTTACTTCACGAAAAAATTCCTTTCTCTTTCAAAGACGTCAAATGTTACTCTAAAGCAAACATCGCAAAGGAGATCGTTGACATTTTCCTATTTAATAAAAAGCATGTAAAACTAATCTAATCAAAGCAATTTCAAGATCTAAGCAAATCTATGAAAAATCACTCAAAAGCGAAACAAAGGAAATGTATCTAATTTTTACACTAAGAGCTTAATCTAAGAAGCAAAAGCTTACTAGGATGTTTCTTGGGATGTTTTACTTGGCAATGATTGACCCAAGGACTAGTCTATGCAGAATCACAAACTAATCAAAACAAAAACTCAATCTCTTTTTGTTCTTTTTGTAAAATGAAATTCACAACTTTAAATGAACAAGCTTATTGAAATTTTGCAAAGAGGCAACACAAAGGTAGGTTTCTCACGAGGGTAGATTTCGCGACTGGACCGACTTCGAAGAAGACTGACAAAACCAGAGATATCTAAGGCTTTGCGACTTCTAAACCCAAAGTCACTACAGGACCAATATAAAAACCAAACCCTAAGGCTAAAATCTCAAGGAATTTCACTAAAACTTTCGACACTAATGGAAAAAGTATAGGTGAAGATTTTTGACAGTCAACCAGTGGATCTGGGCAGTAAAAAACTGAGAAAAACAAAATTCAAAAGGAAGAAAGTGATAAAAAGGGAATTTTTCTTAATTTTACCAGGGTACGCAGGCAACCTGTTTAACCAGGTGTGTGCACGCTCTGTGTACACAGATACAGTGCGTACAAGTACGCACTGTGTCTAACTCAGAGGGTGCGTACTACTGTAAAACAAAGAAAAACTAAGTTCTAATATGACCCTAAGCTAAGCCACCCAAAAACATAGTCAAGCAACCAAAAAGCAAAAGAAATGAGACTCTTTTCAGATCAAAGCAATAATCAAAGGAAAAATCAAACACATCAATGGATTCCCCAGTGGAGTCGCCAATTTGTCATGCGGAAAGAGTTATTTTTGCGGACAAACCTAACCTCCCTAGGAGTCTAAGACTCTCTAGTGACAAACAAACCAAACAAGAGCAATCCTTCTCTAAACACACATTATTCTATGAGAGATCAAGTGTTTTTCCGATCTTACCTTAGGTCCAGCGCTTGTTGTAGCAGTCCAGCCTTGCTGATCCAGATGAGCTCCTCCTTCACTTTAAGACCTGCATACACTAACAAAGCAAACGATTACATAACACCTGAATATTTCATAAAACAAAGCATATTCATCACATAGACCAAGGAGTACATGAAATAATTCATTAACAACAAATCATTGAGAAGAATGGACTTATTTGTATTAAGGAAACAAAAAAGGAACCATTACAACCTGAGCCTTGGTGTTGTGCAAGCTCCTCCCAGGGTCCAACAAGAGATTTCCTCTACTTTGACAAGCTCACCCACTCCCAATATGGCAAAAAGGAAGGATAGTGATCTCTCCTCACAAGTCAACAATGGAAGTCCTAATTCCAGCAGCATTTACCCTTTAGAATGTTCAGCTTTCAACCTCCCCTCCTCTGGCCCAATGCCTGTATTTATAGTATTCTAGAGGAAGTTATTCAGTTCCAACATCAACGAGATACTCCCTCTTTTGGATGGGGTAGCTCCTCTCTTGATGGATAAGCTCCTCTATCATAGGGATGCATGAACCATCTGGAGGCGCTCAATACACGTCAAAAACTCTTCTAGAAGGCTCTAGAAGTGACCACAAGTAACTTTTTAAAAATGAAACTCGCGCCTTTTGACCTTTACAGGGGTACGCACCCAACCTTTGGCTTACAGAGCGTACAAGTACGCAGGTACATTGTGTTTGGAGTGCGTACACGCAGGCAAGGTAGAGAGAACCCTGCGTACCCAGAGATAAACATTTTTTTAAGTGACTTTCTCTCTTTTTGAAGTTTTGACATGAAGAGCAGAGGTATGGGGCTTGACAAGGAGGACAATATGGCTATTGATGGGGCCATATAAACTGCAGATAGTCATGGTGACAAATTTCAGTGTAACAGGACTACTTGTAAATGAAAAGAAAAATATTTTTATTTTGAGTCAAAAGTCAACACAAAACCAAGTCGGCCCTCCTTGGACAAGTCGACCTTAAGGGCACCTAGTCGACCCTCCTAGACATGTATAAATACAATTCAACTTGGGCTCAATCATTCATCATCATCACATCGAAATTTGTGCAAGAAGAGAAGAAGAAAAAGGTGTGAAGTCAAAGGGAACAAAGAAGTCAAACAAGAGATAATTTCAATTGCTTTTAGCTTGTTTATGTTCACACATGTGCAGTTTCTAGGGAAACTATGCGAAAATTACAGGTTTAAATTTCGTCCTTCACTATAGGTTTGAAATTTCTACGATTTGACAAGATTTGAGAAGGTTTAACCAACATTATATTTTTTTGAATTTAACTTTTTTGGAGGAGACTTGGAGGAGGGTTCACTTGGATCTTTGTGGTAGCCTTGGTCTTGGTCTTGAGTCTTGGATATCTCATTTTGATTTGATTCTATAAGAGAAGGAATTTTTGGATTTCCCCCCTTGTGGTGTTTTTCCCTAGCTTGGAGCCTAATGTTTGGTGTTCTTTATCTCTTTGTGATCTTTATCCTTTGAAGTTTTTGTGGAATTTCTTCATGAAGAGAACGTAAATTTAAAAATAAGACAACTAACATTGACAATTAATTATCAAGTAAGAGGAATCAAACCCTAATTTATAGAACACTTGTTTTCTCAATGTGGAATGAGAGCTAAGGTGAAGGAAGGAAGCTTGAAGATCATAGTTTATTGGCACTCTTGTTTGAATATGTTTTCAATGATAACCCCTAGAAATAATTTTTAGTTTGATTATTCACCTTAGATGGGGTTTTTATGTTTAGGTTAACGTGAAAGATGTCATATGGTACATTTAGTGTTTGATAGGGTCATCATAAAAGAGAAAAGGTCATAATTCCATTTGTTTCGAGGTCACCATTTCATAATTGACTTGTCTGATAGTTTTACAAACTTTCGCAGCAACTACAATTCAACAAACCCATAATTCGCTACAAAAGTCCGTGACAGTTCCATAACAAAATGGTCCATCCTCACACTTGCCTTTCTGCAAAAGTCCTTTTCTATGTAACGGTTTTATTTTAAATTATTTTTAGTGATGTCGTAGTTGTACTGAGTCACTATACACCTTTATTCTCGTGTCCTCCACTTCTTTTCATTCACCCTTACCTCTCCTTTTCCTCTTTATACCATCTGCTTCTATCAAAAGTTCACAATTGTTGTCGTTGAATAGGGTTTTCCATTGTCAAAATGAGCTTAGCCATGGTATGAGTGTGGTCTAGTTATTCTCAAATTGATTTGCAGGTAAAGAGGAAGCATCTCACAAGAAGATCCTGACGTGTTGCAGCCATAACACAAACATAAATTCATAATATACATTCATATTTTTTGGATGTCATGTATACATTCATATTCCTAATGGCAAGAGGAAGAAATTGGACGCTACAATTTTGAAAGGAATCTTAATTGGTTATATTACCTCACCCAAAGCATGTAATATCTACATCAAGGAAGTTATTCATGTTGAAGAGAGAATTGATGTTACTTTTGATGAAGTGGCTTACCTTTCCCAATGAAGAGAATCCAAAGCAAGTCATTCCTCCAAAACCTACAATCGATCATCATGAAAAACCAAAACGGCGAAGCAAACCTATATAACCCTTCATCATTCTAGAAGCTTGAAAAAGACCAGCTTAGTTAAGGTCAATTCTATAGGAATCCAAAGGACATGCAACAAAAAAAGGAGCATTTAGAGAAAGGAATAAACCAAAGAAATATTTAGGATATGCAACATACATGAAAAAACTAATTGAAGTAGAGCCTACATCGTACAAAAAGACATTTGAAGGCCAAGTATGGAAGAATGCAATGCTAGAAGAATATCAATCGATAATGAGGAATGAAGTTTGTGAAATTGTTCCTAGACCAAAGGACAAATCAGTTGTGACCCAAGTGGGTATACAAAATCAAGCATGTAGTTGGTTGGAGTATTGATAAATACAAGGAAAGAGTTCTAGGTAGAGGATTCTCTCAACAAGAAGGAATTCATTACAATTACATTTTTCCTCCAACGTCTAGGTACACTACAATTAGATCTATCATCTCTATTGCAACTATTATGGTATGGAACATACATCAAATGGATGTAAAGACAACCTTTCTGAATGACACCATTGATGAAGAAGTCCATATTGAGCAGCATCAATGATTTGCAGTGCATAGAAAAGAAACTCATGTTTGTAGGTTAAATAAGTCTCTATATGGCTTAAAACAAGCCCCTAGAGCATGGTATGACATAATAGATGCTTATCTATTAAGACTTGGTTTCGTCAAAAGTACTACAAATCCAAATCTATACAACAAGGTGGTAACAAATGAGCACATGATCATATTAACTTATGTGGATGAATTATTGATAATAAATGCAAGAAGGAACTAGAAGCTATATTTGATATGAAATACCTTGGAATAATGCACTATTATCTGAGACTTGGAGTTTGGAAAAAACATGGTGAGATTTATCTTGTCAAGGAAAATATGATATCAAGATTCTACAAAAATTTGGGATGATGGATAGTAAACCTATGGAAACACCTATGATCACCAATTTGAAGAACCTAAGAAGTTAAAAACCAAGTATTGTTGATCCAACATCCTACTGACACTTGATTAGTTCTTTGTCGTAGCTCATGAACACTCGTCTAGATATATGTTTTGCAGTAAATACAACTAATTTAAAATGGAGCACACACATGATCATTGGATAACAACTAAAAACATCTTAATATAGATCTATGGGACTATACATCAATGCTGAGATACTTTTCAAGCAGTGAAACTCATTTATTGGGCTACATAGATTCAGATTGGGCAGATAGTGATGTAGATGGAAAATGTACCATAGGTGGCTGTTTCCATTTGAAATTTGTTATGGTTTCGTGGATTAGTAGGAAACAAGACTAGGTTGCATTAAGTATTATTGAAGTTGAATACATAGTAGCCAGTGAATTTAGTTGAGAAGAAGTTTGCCTTTGTAAGTTCATTACATATCTATTTGAATGACCTTTGGATTCTACCATCATAAGTTGTGACAACAAAAGCTACATAAGGCTTACAAAGGACCCAATTTTCCATGCAAGGACAAAGCACATTGATATCAAATATCACTACAATACATCTCCATGGATGAACAAATATCAAATATATTGATGAATTATCTTCTTAATAAGAAGCTTAAGTATTTGTGAGACAAGCTTGGGCTTATAGACATCTCCTCCCTGGTTGAGAGGAAGTGAGGATGGAAACCATATTCTCCATGTTTCATGTGTTATGGCCAGGACTAACAATCGTAAGAATAGTAAAGGCACTGGTAAGGAGAATGGTGGATGGGATAAGCATATGGGACCAATATTATTTTAGGATTTGTGCTTTGACCATGACTAACCATTGTAAGTCAAGTACATCAATCCAAGATAAGAATATTCCTTAGGAATGATATTTCTTGGTGAAAAATATAATGAAAATGGAATAGGAAATAGTCCTATGGGGACATACCTCATGAACATATGGATGGGGTATGTGCCTGAGAGGTGGTGGTGTCCAAATTTATGCCTCCGAACATTATGCTATGATCTAGTGGATAGATAGAGCTTGTTAGTCAAGGTCTTTCTATTTTGACAATGTTGGCAATGATGATGCAAATCATGATTGATGCTTATCAATCTAGATCATTTCATATATGAATATTTTAAAATGAGAATATTATGTTGTTTCATCATGAATACCTCGCTAGTTAAGAGGGAGTGTTGAAAAATCTAACTAGTGCCCGTCTTCATAATGTAATAAAATGTAGTTTTTATCATTGATTATCTTCATTATTATTTTTTTTTCAAATCACGTTATTCATGATCATAGAGGCAATTGAGTTAAAAATAGTTTATAATGAGTTAAAATAAATGTATTAAAGTCAAGTCCCATTTGGACTTTTTGTAAAATAAAATAAAAATATTCTTATTTTGAGTCAAATGTCAACACAAGACCAAGTCATCCCTCCTTGAAAAAGTGAGCCTTAAGGACAGCTATTCGACCCTCCTAGACATGTATAAATACAAGTTAGACCAACCTCATTCATTCATCATCATCACAATGATCTCTGTGTGAGAAGCCACAAAGAAAAATGAGTGAAGTCAAAGGAGAGAGAAATTTGGATTTTTTTAGCTTGTTTTGCCTCACATGTACGAAGTTTCTGGGGAAACTTTGCAAAAATTATAGGCCTGAAATTTCTGTTGCATCTTTGTATTTATGGTTATATCTGTAATTTGTTGTGTTCCTGTTTAAATTCGGGTTAGTGGTATCACAATGGTATGCTCTTCCTATGTTTTTCTTTGGAATTCAAGTTGATCTTGTCGAAATATTTTTCTCCCGTGAGTTGGTCTAGAATGTTATCAATCCGTGGGATCAGGTACCTATTCTAGACAATGATCATGTTCAGTGCCTGATAGTCAATAGAGAGTCTCCAAGTTCCATCCTTCTTTTGTACCAACATGATGAGGCTCCCACAAGGTGATGAACTTGGCCGAATGTGACCTTTCTGCAATAGCTCCTAAATTTGCCTCTTGATTTCATCATTCTCCAGAATGGAGCGTCAATAGATGGTCCATTGGGTAACAACAAACTATAGGTTTTAACCCATTATAGAAATTACCTGCATACGAATTCTAGAACACATAAATTAAACAATGCGAGAGCATAACACATAAAACAAATATACACAAAGATTTTCCCCTGGATCGCAAAACCGAGACTACCAGCTAGATTTTTCATTGTGTTCCTTTCAATGTTATAATGCATATTTATACATGCCGAAGCACCTGATACCATGGAATGAAAGCCATCGTGTCCAAAACCATGGACCGAAAACCATCGCGTCCAAAAACATGTGTGAAAATCATGCACAAAACCATAGGTGGGTCCACCCAACCTAACATAGGTTCCAAAACCAAAATTTTCTGGGGTGCTGCCTTGGACCCCATAGAGTGGGGTTACCTACACCCCTCAAACCCGCTGTGAAACCCCCGCTACGCAATTGGCGCAATGAAGGGGGGGCTCTGCCCCCCTCTAACCTCCTGGTTAACTTCGTGGGCTAGTTGTGGAAAGAATATAACACAACCCAACATTCTCCCACTTGTTGTTTTCTTTCCACATGGGGCCACAAGAGAGCTTAGTCATTTATCTAGCCCTGCAATGCCAATTGTTTCTCTACACCAAGAGAACTTCTCAGAGCTCACAGATTTTGTCAATGCATTTGCAGTATTCTTCAAAGTGTCCACCTTTACCAGCAACACCTTTTTGTCTTCAATCATATCCCTCACAAAGTGATATTGAACATCAATGTGCTTTGTCTTTGAATGATATGCAAGGTTCTTTGCCAATAAAATTACACTTTAAATGTCACAATCTATCCTTATAGCTCCCTGTACTAACCCCATATTTGAACACAATCTCTACAACCAAACTGCTTCCTTGCTTGCATGAGTGGTTGCCATGTATTCTTCCTATGTAGTTGATAGTGCCACTACAGATTGTTTATTACTCATCCAACTAACTACACCTCCAAATAGGTTAAACACATACCCACTTGTAGATCTTCTCTGATCCAAATCTCCAGCCCAGTCTGCATCAACAAAGACATGGATATCCAACACTCTGTCCAATCCTGGTCTTTCTTGGTAGCACAAACCATAATCACTAGTGCCACAAAAATACCTGAAAACCCGCTTCACTACTGTCCAATGCTCCTTTCCTAGTTTTGACATAAACCTGCTCAATACTTCCACTGCCTGTGCAATGTCTGGTCTAGTACAGTCCATTGCATACATTGGGCTACTGACTACACTTGCATATGGAACACAGGACATGTCCTCTTCCTCTTCTTGTGTCTTGGGACACTATTTAGCAGATAACTTTACACCTACAGGAATAGGAAACTTCACCGGTTTACTATCCTACATATTAAATCTCTTCAATATTGTCTCAACATACTTCCTTTGGTTTAACCAGAGCTTCCTCTTTGCTCGATCTCTTTTAATTTCCATGCCCAAAATATATTTTGCAGCACCAAGATCTTTCTTGTCAAATTTGGAGGACAATTGGGTCTTCAAATCTTGGATAATTTCTTGTCATTTCCAACCAGCAACATATCATCCACATACAAGACCAAATAAATAACATGGTCACCAATTAATTTAAAATACACACAGTGATCTTCTTTTCTTCTGTTGAAGCCAAGTCCCCGTATAAATGTATCAAATTTATTATATCACATCCTTGGTGACTGTTTTAACCCATACAAAGACTTCTTTAACTTGCATACCAATTCTTTCTTACCCTTCACCGCAAAGCCTTTAGGTTGCTTCATGTAGATTTCCTCTTCTAGATCCCCGTGAAGAAATTATGTCTTCACATCTATCTGTTCTACCTCAAAATCAAAAGAAGTAGCAACAGATAAAAGTAATCTAATAGAAGTTACCTTGGCAACAGGAGAAAAAAATATCACCAAAATCAATTCCCGACACCTAGGAATAACCTTTTTCTACCAACCAAGCTTTGTATTTCTCCACCTTTCATTATGCATTTGTCTTCTTCTTGAACACCCATTTGCTACCAATGGGTTTCCTTCCAGCCGGTAACTCCACTAGACCCCAAGCCTGATTTTTGTGGAAAGATGCCATTTCATCAACCATGCCCTCTTTCTAGAGTTTTCCATCCTCTGAATCTACTACTTCCTTCATATTTGTGGGATCATCATCAGTAATAGATAAAGAAAAATTTGAACAAAAAGTAGATGGAATATGCCTTTCTGGCTGCCTTCTTTCTTGAACTAATCTTCTCACACCTGGAGTTTGTGGTTCTACATCTTCTGATTCCTCCTCTACTGTAGATTCTGATTCTTCCTCCTTTAGCTCAAACTCTATCTTCTCAGGTTCCTTTGGTTGGATTTCATGTTTAATAACATCTTTCACCTCTCTGAACAACACATCTCGACTGTACACAACCTTCCTTGTTACTGGGTTCCAAATCTTATAACACATTAATCCATCCTTATACCCAATAAAGATGCACTTTTCAGATTTACTATCCAACTTGGTTCATTTCTCCTTTGGAACATGTACATGTGCATCACATCCAAATACCCTCAGATGTGAAAGAGAGGGTTTCTTACCAATCCATACCTCTTATGGAGTTTTATCCTCCAATTCTAATGAAGGTGATTTGTTGACCAAATAACATGATGTCTCCACCACCTCCGCCTAGAATTTCTGTCCTAACCCAGCACCACAATGCATGCTGCTTGCCTTCTCCATCAACGTCTTGTTCATTATTTCTGCAACTCCATTTTGTTGAGGTGTATATGGATTAGTCTTCTTCCATGTTATACCACACTTCTTACAGAATTCTTCAAGTTCCTTACTACAAAAATCTCCACCATTATCTGTCCTCAACACCTTTATCTTCTTCTCTGTCTGGTTTTCAACCAGAACCTTGAATTCTTTAAACCTGTCAAATATTTTAGCTTTTTTCTTAAGGAAATATATCCATTTATTCCTTGAGAAGTCATCTATAAATGATACATAGTACACAGACTTACCTAGTGGTGGAACCTTCATAGGTCCAAACACATCACTATGCACAAGCTCCAATATATGTTTCGCCCTCTTACCACTAGAGGGGAAACTCACCCGATTCTGCTTCCCATACACACAATTTTCACAGAAATCGAAATCCAGAGAGCTATTACTCATACCTTCAACCATACCTTTACCATGAAGTATTCGAAGGCCCTTCTCTCCAATATTTCCAAGCCTTTGATGCCATAGCATGGTCTTCTCTCCGGAGACCACTAGATTTTCTGCTCCACTTTTAGGAACCATAGAACTGTTGCACCCATCAACAATTGTGCTACCTTGTAGCTTGTACAAAGTTCCAATCTGAACTCCCTGCATCAATACAAGTGGTCCCTGAACCATCTTGCAGGTATCCTTGTCGAACATTATTTTCACACCTACATCATCAAACTTGCTTACATAAATCAGATTTCTAGCCAATGTAGGAATATGTAGAACACCTAGAAGTGTTCTAACCCTTCCACCTCGCAACTTCAACTTTAATTTTCCGCGACCAATGATTCTAGACTTCCTATCATCCCCTAAGAAGACATCACCACCATCGTATTTCTCATACTCGCAGAACCACTCTCTATGCGGAGTGAAGTGAAACGATGCACCTAAGTCAATCAACCATGCCTCATGATCTACGTGCGTACTTGAAGAAGCCAAGTACACATCCCCACCTTCATCTGAGGTGGTTTTTGCCTCTGCAGAAGGAGCGTCATCAGATCCCTTTCCTTTCTCAAGAGCTTTATATTTACAATCCCTTTTGTAGTGCCATTCCTTTTCGCATTTCTAGCACACCACCTTTATAGGTTTTCCTGGAGATTTAAATCTCTCTCTAGATTTAGATCTCCCATTTGATGACTTATTTTTGTTTTTGTTCTGGGACCATCCTCGTACGGACAAGGCATCACCGTTCTGGCTCTCCATATTTTTCCGTCTCATCTCCTTCATCAGAAAGGATGAGACTATTTCATCAAACTGCAAGGCAGTTTCATTGGTACCTATTTCATTAACCAGACTACCCCACGAATCTGGTAGAGAACACAACAAACTGATGCACTTATCTTCATCTGAAATTTTAATATCAACAAATGCTAATTGACATACCACACTATTAAATGCATTCAAATGATCTGTCACCGAGTCTCCATCTTTCATCCTCAGGTTACACATATTTTTCCACAGGAACAGTTTATTCACCAGAGACTTAGATTGGTATAAAGTCCCTAACTTGTCCCACAAAGCCTTCATCGTAGCTTCCCCTAATACATTCAGTAATACTAAATTTGATACACACAATCATATTGTGCTCTTTGCCTTCTGATCCAACTTCTTCCATTCTCCATCAGACACTACCATTGGTCTAGTACTCGGATCTACTGTGATCCACTCATCTTTATCCACCAACAGATCCTCCATCTTGAGTTTCCACAATGCAAAACTCTGACCATTAAATTTCTTGATCTCTATCTTTCCACTGCTCGCCATCTTCCTTCACCACTAGAAGCGATCTCGTAGATCTCCCACTAAACAAGGTCTACCACAGGCCCGAGCGAAACCCCTCAGCAATAAAGGCATCCCCTTGAAGCCAAAGTAACTATGATACCAAATGTAGGTTTTAACCCTCTACAGAAATTACTTGCATACGAATTCTAAAACACATAAAATAAACAATGTGAGAGAATAACACATAAAACACATATACATAGAGATTTTCTCCTGGATCCCAAAACCGGGACTACCAGCTTGATTTTTCATTATATTCCTTTCAATGTTAATATACATATTTATACATGCCGAAGCATCCAATACCATGGGCCGAAAACCATCGCTTCCAAAACCGTGGACCGAAAACCCATCCTGTCCAAAAACATGTGCAAACACCATGCACAAAACCATAGGTGGGTCGCCCAACCTAACATAGGTTCCAAAACCAAAATTTTATGGGGTGTTGCCCCAACCCCCATAGAGTGGGGTTACCTGCACCCCTCAAACCCCCTATGACCCCCTTGCTATGCAATCGTAGCAACGAAGGGGGGGCTCCACCCCCCCCTCTAACCCCCTGGTTAATTACGTGGTACCCATTGCCGAGGATTGATGATTTGTTTGATCAATTTAATGGAGCCACAATGGTCTCTAAGATTGACTTTAGATTAGGATACCATCAGGTACGCGTCAAGGAAGAGGATATCAGACTGCATTCAGGACTAGGTATGGGAATTATGAGTTCGTTGTAGTTCCATTCGGTTTGACTAATGCCCCAGCTACATCTATGTGTTTAATGAATAGTGCGTTGCATCCATATTTGGACAACATTTGTATTGTATCCATTGATGACATCTTGATATACTCCAAGAATGAAGAAGATCATGTCAATCATTTAGCAACAATTTTGATATTGCTAAGAGAGCATCCGTTTTATGCCAATCTTAGGAAGTACAGCTTCCTTCAGATAGAGGTGCATTACTTGGGACATGTCTTTTCAAAGGAAGGCATGGCGGTAGATCTAGAAATGATAAGGGTAGACATGGAGTGGGTAGCTCCTAAGAATGTGGATGAGGTGAGATCATTCATTGGATTGGGAGGTTACTACAGGCGGTTCATCAAGAACTTTTCATGCATTTTAAATCCCATGACATCCTTGCAGAGGAAAGGTAAGAAGTTCGAATGGACAGAAGAATGTGCAGCTAGTTTTGAGCAGCTGGAGCAATTGTTGACCAATGCTCCAGTCCTAAACATTACAGATCTGGATAAAGTGTGTATAGATGCATTTTAAAGAGGACATGGTGGAGTCCTTATGCAGGAGGGGTAGGTGGTGTGCTATGAATCCAGCAAATTGAATGACCATGAGTATAACTATGTGAATCATGATCTTGAGTTGGCATCTATTATTCATGCCTTGAATATGTGGAGGCATTACCTTCTTGGCAGGATAATTTTATTGATGAGTAATCACAGTGGGTTACGATACTTATTTGAGCATCCAAATCTAAATGCTAGACAAGCTAGATGGTTGGCTACGCTTAGTGAGTTTGACTTCAAGCTCAGATAAATTAAGGGAAAGGAGAACCTGGTTGCAGATTCTCCTAGCAGGAAGGTATAGGTGAGTCATATAATAGTTATGAGCTCTTACGGGATAGAGTTATAGGATAGGATCTTGCAAGCAAGAAAATGAGATGGGAGGTATATGGATACTATGCACATGTTACAACAGATTGTAGGTACAGGTACAGGTACAGGTACAGGTGTGATTATAGGTACAAGTGATCAGGTGTATAGTATTATCTCACGGCAAATGGTATGATGAGATTTAGGGATAGGATCTATATGCCAAATTGCAGTGAGCTCAAGAAGCTTATCTTGATGGAGTTTTATGTCAATCCATATTTAGGTCACCCAAGATATTAGAAGATGTTGACGGTGGTGTAGAAGTTATATTGGTCAAATATGAAGAAGTAAGTGGCAGAGTTCATGGCTAGATGTTTGGATTGTCAGCAAGTAAACGTGGAATGTAAGCAAATAGGAGGTCTACTACAACTTATTTAGATTCAAGAATGGAAATGGGAGGCCATTTCCATGGATTTCATTACAAGCCTTTCGAGGACAGTGAGACAACATGATTCCATTATGGTTGTTGTGTATAGGTTGATAAAGTTTGTGCACTTCATTCCAATGAAGACTGCATATTTAAATATTAAGGTGGCACAAATGTTCATCAAGGAGATCG
This sequence comes from Pinus taeda, assembly GCA_000404065.3. Lineage (NCBI taxonomy): Eukaryota > Viridiplantae > Streptophyta > Pinopsida > Pinales > Pinaceae > Pinus > Pinus taeda. Next base: position 3,768 of record APFE030970651.1, on the reverse strand, counting down.
TGAGATTACATGTTGTTCCAAAGAAGATTGTGTCATATAGGGATGTGAAATTCATTTCTAAGTTTTGCAAGAAACTATTATAGTTTTGGGTACATAGTTGGCCTTCAATAGAACTTATCATCCGCATATAGATGGACAAATAGAGAGGGTCAACAGGATCTTCCAGGCTATGATAAGGATGTATGTGATGCACCAGCAGATAATATGCAAGGAGTATATTATGTTGGTTGAGTTTTCATATAAAAATGGTTATCTAGAGTCATTGAGGATGAGTCCTTTCGAGGCACTATATAGGCGGAGTTCTAATAACAATGTAAACTTTGAAACGGGAACTATAAGCTCAAAACGGGAACTCTGGCCCAAAAACCACAAAAAAACATCAAAAACAGTGCTAAAAATGAAAAGTGTGTATACTGGAACAATGTTTTTTTTTAGGTGCCAATTTTGAACGTGTTCTAAAAATGGCGGTGACTACGAAATTTACTGCGAAATTTTCATGCAAAATATAGCTTCAAAACGAAAATGATGCTACTAGAATAACGTTTTTTTTTTTTTAGGGTCAATTTTCAAACTTTTTAAAAAATGCTAATAAAACCAAATTTTTATGTCTCAAACAAAGTTAATTTTTAAGGAAAAAACACATTAATGTTTCTGATAGAATATCATTTTTCTTTCCTAAGTATAAATTTAACATGTTTTCAACCACACCATGCTAGATACAAAAGAAATTGAAATTTTTTCAACTATAAAATTAAAAATCCATGACATTATGAACAAATTATATCACTCAATGAAATCAAAAGTCTTTATTTGTATACTGAATAAAACAGACATTATATCTCTAATTTGATATTGCATTGTAGATATTTAAACAATAAAATTTATCATACTTAAGACATAATCCAACAACATAAAAATGCTTCATAACTTCTCATTTAACAACATATGGAAAACATTAATTTTATTTGAAGATATGATGCATACATCAGTTATATAACCTGTCTTAAACAATTATTCAAAATCACTCATATTTTCTTGCACACCATCACAATTCACATCTTCAGATGAGTGACTGGATGCTGACGAAGATGTTCCATATTCTTCTCTTTCATCAACTAGTGCCCCATCTGAGTCCACATTCATGCCCAACATTCCAGGTTTCAAAAGTCTTCAAGATCTACGACTGGTTTCAGCAGACTCCCATGTCAACACTATTCCTTTTGGTATCAACCTTTTCAGAATCTCTATCGCCTTGAAGCGAAGAGTTCCTCTCTTTGTTAAATTGAAGTCATAAACAAGTATGTCAACATCCTCCAATTGTGATATGTCTATGCGGCGGTGATTTATATTTGTACCCTTTCTTTTTCTTTTTCCACCATTTTTTTTGTCAACTACCATCTCTAGCTTATACACACCATTGAATGGGTGTGTATTTGTGGCATACCAATGTACTTCAACACTTGTAACATCCTCATTTTCTGTAAAGAACTTTATAACTTTAGCAACCCAGAATGGATAGCCATTGGGATCTCCATCTGCTAGCACT
>APFE030970645.1:0-36418 GCA_000404065.3 Pinus taeda | reverse complement strand
AAGGATAGTTTTGTGAGGTAAGAATAGATTATGTATATTTTTTTTATTGTCACTGACTTTTAAGAGATATTATTTTTTGCAGAGAATGACCGGAATATATATGTATGGACAAAGCATTTACATCCCCCCCATGTTCATGACAGAAATTAGCATTTATTTATTCATTATGTATTTACTCTTGAAAATCTCATAATAAAAAAATTATTTTTTGTTTGAAGAGGCTAAACCCCTTCTCAATGCCCTTGAAAATGAACTATGGTTGTTCTTAAAGGCTTGTGCATCCTCTCTCCTTTTCCACTTCTTATTTTTTAGTATGTAATTTTTAAATGCATTAAAACAACTCTTGTTTTTGTATTCATGTTATTTTATGATTGATGGCATTTTTGTACTATGTGATTGTGTATGGTAATGTTTGATGTTTGAGTTTTATTTAATGTTTGTGTTTACAATGAATATGTATGCCATCAATCACAAACATAGTTCAATATAAATAAAACATTTTTTATTAAATATTTTACATATATAATTAAAAAATGTATAATATCTTTCTTAAGGGAAATTGGTAATTGTTTTATGTATATTATTTTATTTTTCCTTTTTAATCTAATTACAATATTATGTATTATTATAATAATTAAATTTAATTTTAAGGGGTGGTAGGTGTGACACAGGCAAGTTCCCTCTGCAGATAGAGGGAACCCCTCTAGCCCTAGAGTGGGTCTAGTCACCGCAAAGACAATACCAAAGAAAATTTCCTTAGAAAGATGGTGTTATGAAGGCCTATCTTCAGATCGATGTTCGATGAAGTCCTCGTCGTGTCATTCTAGCTCTTGTTCTTCTAATCACTTGTACCTGACAACAACATGTAGAGAAACACCACGAATGTAATAGGAAACAACTAAAAAATCTACTTGAAGAGTCAAGGAACCTCAAGCTATCGATATACAATTTCAACATGCGATATAGGAAACAAGCTATTGATTTGTATTAATATAAATCAAAGTAAAACTTACAACCGAACCTTCATGTCGTAAGTCTCCTCGAAGGTTTCCATCGGTATGTCTCCATAAGCATTTACTTGTGAACCATCTCCCAAGGGAACAAATGACTCTCTCTTCAGTTCGAAAGGTTGATGCTAGAAAGTTCTCAAATCAACTCTCCTCAAACAATATCAAGCCAAAATACATATGAGGCTACTTCCACACTCCAATAACACTCTCTACCTATACTCCACTCTTAGAAACCTGAAACTATCAACTTACATCTAGCTATTATCCAGTTACATCCAAGCTACCTCCAAGCTTGCTCCAAGCTAAGTGATCTCATTCATGGAGGAGACATGTATAGGAGGGAAAGGTTCCATAAGAGATGGGAGGAAGAGCTTATCTCTTAGGGAGGTTGCACAAAAGGTGGAACAACTATCCCAGAGGAGAGAGGCGAGCTCAACTGACCCAACAACTAGCCCTAGGACCGCCCATGAAGCAATTTCGTCTTGAAGTTTCGACGAGTTGTTTATAAAATTTGCCAAATATGGGTCGGAGCGGGTGCAACATAGGGAAAGAAAAAAGACTCCGCTAGGGCTAATGTTAACTCGACCATCTTCGTGGGAGGGATAACTTCTAACCCTTGACGACCTAGAAACTTAGGCAGAAAGGGGTCTGCTTCAGGGATAATGAACTGAGACAGTCTTCCTAAGATTAAAAGGAAGGTTTTGGTTGAGGAATCTCTTTTGTGAGTTATTTGAGCATGTTTTGGATACCACTTTCATTTATTGCAATAACCAAATGTGGGATTCACCTTTCATAGAACCCCATGTTCCACGACCGCTCATAGCATATTGATATCAGGTACCACTTTATCCAGGAAATAATACAATGGGGAGCAATAAGGCTCCATCACATCAGGACTGATGAACAAGTTGCTAACATTTTAACAAAGCCCTTGGGGAAGGCCAAGTTCTTAGCCTTCTGAGAGAGATTTGGAGTCGTGGAAAGGCCCTCCCATGAGGGTCACTCTTGAGTTGGACATTAAGCTTTGGGAGCTCCTAGGGGCATGGGGTACTTCTTTGAGCTATATGAGCACAAGGTGAGTGGTTCAACTTCCCTTATGGAGTATATATACCCAAATATGATTGAGCACAAGGTGAGTGTCCCACCTTCCCCTATGGAGGAAAATATTTGAGAATAGGGTGAGTGGTTCACCTTCCCCTATGGTTGATGTCATATGCATAGGATGAGTGGTTCATCTTCTCCTATGAGTAGGATGAGTGGTTCATCTTCTCCTATGAGTAGGATGAGTGGTTCACCTTCTCCTGTGATTGCCCCAACATACATCATACCCTTACTGTCTGAGACTCTTGGGAAGTACCTCTCATTTGTCCAATGAGATGGGAAAAGTGGTTATCGGCCATATCACTACAGAGTGACGCATGGTATACAGTCATAATCCCTTGTTCTCCTTAATTAAGGGATAATCTCCTTTATTTTAGGAATAACTGTTGGATGACTTCAGAAAGACTTCTAACTTGAATTTATCCAACTAATTAATCCATAATGAATTAATTAATTATTTCCAAGCAGATGGTGAGACTAAATTCGATTTTGATTCACAATTTTAATTCAAGGACAAATTAAAATTGGAATATTCTGGATCCTATTTTTATCATTTCTTGTTGCTAGTTTCAATAGATGGGGTCGAGGATGTCAGTTTGGGCTTCTTTCCCCTATAATGATGGAACTACCTCAAGGGATAATTCCTTCTCCCATGAGAAGAGGATCCACCTCCCATTCATATTTCCTATATAAACCTCCCTTCTTCCTAAACACAAGCTAGTCCTGGTGTTATAGTGGCTGAATTTTGGTTTGAGTAGACAAGCAAGCTATTACTAGTTGTAAGTATCTAGTTGTGCGAGGGAGAAGTGTGTTTTGGTTTGGAGTGAAGCCTAACGGGAAGAGCCTTAAAACTATTGTTGATTGAGGCCATCATGGAATGCTAGTAGAGGTGTGTGGGAACCTGGTCTTGTCAGAGGAGGACTGAAACGTCAAGACAAATGGTTGTAATCTCTCTTTGATATTAATATATGCAACCATTGATAGATTCCTACATGTTTTGTAATATTATATATTCATGGCTTAATGTTTCTTGACTTGTTAAGTAGGTTTAATTACAATTTGTCTATTATTATGTTTGTGTGTTGTTGTCGTATACTTGTTTTAAGAGCTTGACGAAGGAAGCGAGAGATAGCGGAGTGAGCAAGCAAGGACATCATCAAGCATGATAAGCGACCAAGAGGTAGGCCCTCTTGATTGATTCTAACCTAAGGAAATCTTCCATAGAATGTATATGTTGTGGCTAGACCCATTATCGAGCTAGAGGAATTCGTTCATGTCCGCAATTATAATTTTACTTCACCACACCTATAAACATGGGATTAATTTCTCACTCAAGGTAGTGGTAAGGTTGGGGGTAGGAGAACTAACTGCCACAATGGGAACATGGGACTAATCACCCACTCAACGTAATGGTTAGGTTTTTAAGGTTTACTATTGCCTTTGTTTTTTGGTGTTTCAAAAAACCTCGACATGGTATAAGAGCCATGGAAGAGGTTCAATTCCTCGAGTTGCATTTGAGGGGGGACGTTGGAGTGATTGTCACACTAACCTCATTATGAATCGATTAGGTGGAATAACCACCACCTTAGGAACATGGGACTAACCACCCACTAAAGGTAATGGCAAGGGTTTGGAAGTTTACTACTACGTGCAGGTTTTGGGGTAATGGAAAACCTCAACATACATATTTACTTAATACAATTAAATGTGTGTGTGTGTGTGTGTGTGTGTGTGTGTATAAGCCCCAAGGATTAACTCAATTGGTCAAAATCAGTGCCTCGCCATTCGGGAGGTCACAGGGTCCATGCTCCCCGAAGCCCTTGGGGTTAGACCTAGCTAGCGGGCCACGGGGCTAGATTCCCTTTGGGGTCGATCGGCCCAGATTTTTCCGTGGAAGTAACCGCCACCCATTGACCAGGGTGTCGGTGAACCACAACAAAAAAATAAAATATAAAAAACTATATTTAATACAACTAATATCTATATTTTCGTCATATATATATTATAAGCGCACACGCACACAGACACACACACTTACTTTTTCTCTCTATATGCATCTTTACATATTTAATTAATACAAGTAAATTGTTAGATATATCAACAAAATTTCCATCAAAATTTTGATATCCAAAAATAGTTGTAAGGATTACAAGGACTTTGCCTCCCATACACTCATGTTATAATTAATATGAAACATCCTGAACTTTTCATTATATCACAGTGCCATCATATGATATTTAATTAAGGGTTTCCTATACTAGACCTTAATGTTTTTGGAAATTTGAATAGAACTCAACAATCGATATAGAGAAATACAGAGTGAGCCACAACTTTATGGAAAATATCATACATGGCATTACCTTTAAGGATGCTTAACCAATCAATGCCTCAATATTTGTCTTCTTATATGTCTAATCCTTATTTTTGTTTAAGTGAGGGATTATTTTGTTCTAGGAATGAAAAAGATTTTGTTAAAATGAGGTTTGATTGGGGTATAATTAATAATGGAAAAAGATTCTTTAAATCTTGACCACTAAGATACTTATTTTGAATAACTTTCTTTTATGATTGATCTTGATAGGTAAGGTTCTATACATGTTTGTCTCATTTTATTTTAGATAGAAGAAAATTATTATACTTATATATCACAATCCAAGGAAATTTCCATAATAAGAAAGAACGTGTTGTTCATATATTATCATAGAAATGTTGTTACAAGCATTGTGGCTCACTGTTAGACATCTCAACCTTTATATCATCTTCCTATCACACTACTTGATGCATACATCTACCGACAAAATTCTACATTTAGATTCTATCTCTATCAAAATTACCATGAGTCTATCTCTTTGATTCTTATAGCCAACATAGGCTCTCACATAAATAATTGAAATTAATTCCGTCATTGAGATTTCCACCTAAGGTTCATTATGCTTCCTCGAAATGTTCCATACTTGGTTTGCAACAATTATTTTTCATGGTTTCTATTCCGATTCTCTCCTTCATGTTATAACTTTATATCCACATCAACATCAATCCATATTCCATGTTCAAGTGGCTTTACATAATTGCCTTTGCATGTGATCCATTACTCACCTTTTCTTCCTGGAAACAACAATGATATGTACAATCTCCCATCTTGATTCAAGTTATATGATACTATTCTCTAGGATGTAATAAATCTTTGACTTGTTAGCCCTTGATCCACATGTAGCTTTTTCTATCTCAGTTGGTATTGGTGGTACATTATCACAATGCTTTTACACGTCCACTATTAGTCATGTTCAATCTATTCTTCAACATAACTTCTTTCCTTTCACCATTTAGCATTATGTTTCCTTCTTGATACCATCATGGCTTGTCTAATCTCATAATGATTTCTCATCATTTGATGTCACTTTGTAAAATTGGGTTTTCCCTCCAATTACATATCGACATTCCCTTTCCCTTAAGGCATGCATTTATGTAGCTTTACCTAGTTGCCATGAATCACTTTGTTGATGGTCTCTTTTCCCCACTATAATTCCCTCTTATCAAAATCCTTCTTCCACTGGGAGCCCATCGACCCAATGTTCTCTTCCCTAACTCATCTCCAATTAATCTAGACTCGTCTTTTTTCCTTTTCTTATAATGTTTACAATCTTTGTGCTTGTGCAATTAACACACTCTAAACTTTTGTGTTCTCTTCTTCTATTGTTGGTTTGCATCATATCTCTCCTTTGTAAATGAGTAAATGAGACTCTCGTATTCTTTATCTTAATCTATTGGTGCTCCTTCCTTGTTCACATTTCCTCATGTCGTGAAGTCATAAAACAAGACGAGAAAATAGTGTATAACTTGCCAATATCTCTTAATTTTGATAATTTCTAAGGATTTTTAAAGTTTTTAGAGTTTTGGTGATTTTTAAGATGCATGTTTTTATTATATAAAATTTGGGTGAAGCATTTTTAATATGGTTTTTTTGAAGAGAGAGAGAGAGAGAATATATGAATTAAATTTAGTCTCGAATGTTTTCCTTATATTGAAATCTAAATAGTTTTGAACTCCATCCTTCCCAAACTGATTGAATAGACAGAGATTAAGATGTGAGTTGTAATGGTTTAAATTATTTTATCAAAGAGGATGATCAATTATCATATATTCAATGTTGAATCCCAAACTCATTATGAAAAAGGTCTGGTCAAATTTGTTTTGTTTCAAAATATTACTATTGCTAAAAGAAAATCTAGATATAAAAAATTAAAAATAATAATAATAACAACAACATGATATATTTTGAATTTTAAAATACCTTACTCATAATTAATTTAATTCCAAATCCAACTCTTCTAGAGTTGGTAACTTAATTGGTTGGGAGCACTCTCTCATTCTGAGGACAATTCAATTCCAAAAGATAAATTAAAAACTTTTATTGTACTTACCGAAAGTATAATTTTTTATTAAATTATAAATTTCTATAATTAATATAGATAGTATGCTTAAAACATAAAACTAAGCGCAATAAAATAAATAATATTTGATTTTTATGCATCATGCTGATATTATCAACGTTCATCAATTTTTGCAACAACAAAGATCTCACGATTTTCATTGCTGGAAATCAGCAAGCACTTAGCAGGCCAACTTGCAAGGAGAATCCTACACAGAGATAGAGAAGGAGCTGAATCAAAGGAAAATCAAGCAATCTGATCAACAGGACAAGCTTCATTGGGGTCACACGCCTAAAGGTATGTTTACCACGAAGGAAGCACATCATCTACGCTACACTCCCACGCAGGCAAACAAAGACAAACACTGGGATCAAGTATGGAAACCAGGTATATGGCCCAAGGTCTCCACTTTCTTATGGCTGGTAGGCAAACAACGAATTCTAACATGGGACAAGTTGCAAAAACGAGGCTTCATAGGACCTTCAAGATGTCCTAACTGCAACCTCAACGCAGAAACAGTTGTGCATCTAATGGATACCTGTCCTCTTGCTACTCAATTATGGGAGAAAATTGATAACTGCAACAGAAGATCTGGCAGAAGACAAGGAGATATTGCATAAACCATCAAAAACTGGCCAAGGAATCCCTTTCAAAGCTCTCTGTTAAACTCGCTATGGAACGTCATCCCAGGTTTCTCTTACTGGATATTATGGAAAGAGAGAAACAATAGAGTCGTCAACAACTCCAGCAAGCCCATCGATACTATATGGCTTCTCCTCCAGTACAATCTGCGAGAGACTCTAGCATTAATACAATGGCTACCTACGGACCTGTCAGAACTCCCTCAGGAACGCCTCATCTTAAATGCCTGGAACATGGACTTTTCCTCTCCGGTCCAAATCAACCCCTGTTCCCCATCCAGCTCTGCATCTCCTCTAATCTGGTCTCCCCCTGCTCCCAATTCATTCAAATTAAACTTTGATGGCGCGACTAAGGGAAACCCAGGACCTGCTGGTTACGGAGGAGTCTTCAGAGATGAAATGGGCACAATCAGACACATTTATCACGGCAATATCGGCATCGACACCAACGATGCAGCGGAGCTGGAAGGAATCTGGAAAGGAATCTGCATAGCAGAGCAAGAAAACTTGTATCCTCTTGAGGTTGAAGGAGACTCTTTCATAATAATAGCAGCGATCATCAGAATCCAGGCAGGCTCCCCAGCTTCTAACCCAGCCACAAGTTGGAGACTACTTAGCAGACTGGAGCAAATGGAGGAAAGGTTGCGGATACCCCGAAGCATCACTTTCAGGCACATAAGGCACACAGCCAACAAAGTGGCAGACAAAATGGCTAACCAAGGGGTCAATCAGCAGATTAACAACTTCTCAAGCCCTCTCAGTGATACAAATGATGAACAACTACAGAAGGAATGCATCGCTCTGGCGCAACATGACTATTCAATCCAGGCAGAGAGGCGCTGATCGGAATGCTAGCAAGATAAGGTTGGAGATGTCAGGCAAAGGATCACTCGCAGGTGCCATTGGTCACTGCCAATGTCCAGATCCTCTCACTAAGGCTCGAAACTGGCCACGCAAGTCAATGAAGGCGGTCGTCCTATGTTCAATCAGGCCCACTTCTGAGCTGGAGAATGCCCATAGCTGGCAGCGCATTTTTGGTCAGGAAGACAACCTGATACACTCCCTTCCATCAAATGGTCAGTGTAAGCGTCAGGCGCACTCATGGTTCAGCCGAGACACGCGCAAACTGGAGATTGGTTTCCAATCGATCCGAAAACATGCTAATCTAATGCAAATTTGTCATATGAGTATGTCAGAATGCCACGGTATTGGCTAGAAATGTCAAGGCTGCGGCCCTGCTATAAAATACTTTGTTTTTAATATAGAAATAGTCTAATTAAGAAAAAAAAATATTTAAATTTAAATTTAATATAATTTAATCTTTATATAAAATATTTACTTTATAAAAAAATCTTCAATTTCTAATGATCCAAAAAACTTTTTAAATAATATAACAATATTCATTATTTAATAGTTACATGTGTTTATATGCATATATATAAATGATTAAAATAAAATATTTTGTAGTTATATTTATTTTAATGTTTATAAAGATTAATTTATGTACATGTAAGATCTGTTTTCATTGGGTTTGATTTTTTTTAAACCTTGATACAGATTTTAGATTGGCTTAGTAAGTGACGTCATTGTTGGTTTGGGATTGGCCCTTTTCAACCTGTAATTTGATTTTGGTCATTTGATTTGATTTTGGATCGACCCTTTTAAAGCTGTTAAATATCATGGGTCGTTCTTAACACAATTGTTAATGCCTTCTGTGCTCAATTCAATCATTGCCCGATGCTGTGTTGCTGAAAATTGAAGCGCTTCAATTCTTTAAAACCTATGTCTGTTGTTGCGCTTCAATTCAGAGACAAATCTCTGATACCCGTGGCCGCTACTGCACTTCAATTCAATTCAAATTCTCTGATACCCATGGAAATTGGTTTGCACAACCCAAAAACAGAGGTCCATACGGTGCTTATTAAACAAGGCCATGGAACTTGGCTTGCACTGCCAAAACAAGCAGGTCTGATAATGTATGTATAAAATGCGTAACTTATCTATTAGAATTTGGGAGGATTAAATAATTGAATCGTATATTATATTGTCTCGTGCAGGACTTATGTTGGGAGTTAAGCGGTTATAACATTTATCAACTATGCAGAGAACGCATAGATTTCAGGGGAATCTCAACTGAATAAATTTTTTTTTTCACATGATGCGACGCAGAGAATTGCATGAACTATACTTGTACTACTGTGCTAAAATTATTTTATGCGGCATGGTGGACAGGACAGTATAAAAATAGTGGTGAGATTCGTCCAATCTTTTGATTCTAAAATCTCTTTCTGTAGATGTTGGATTTCAAATTATGCACTGTTTTGTTTTGTAGCTGTTCAGTTTTTTCTCTCACAAACGAATTGGGTTTTGATTTTAATGATTCGGCAGAATAGTTGGATTCAATAGCCTTTCCTTTCAATATGTTTGACAAAGGACGCACATTCAAACAGTGCACTTATTTTGACGAGATCAGATCCACATGGGCCGAGTGTTATGAAGGGTTTTTTGGTTTGTTTTTCCAGGATTGAGTAGGAGGGTTTTAATGATTGCACTCTGTTCTTTCGCTGAGAATGAATGAGAAGGTAATCGAATTTATGGTGGAGATGAATATCCTTCTCTCTTTTCAAGTGAAATGATGAGCGGGCTGAGTGTTATGAAGGGATGACCTAGAAGGACAGTTTCTCCCGTATATGGAGAAGATGAGCAGCGTGGAGTGTTATATGGAGAATATGAGAAGATGTGGAGTGTTACATGGAGCATATGAGCAGTGTGGAGTGGAGGGGGTGGAGCTCGTGCCGGTATTCCCATCCCAAATTTATATATACATATATATATGCCCTACGCCCTACCTGTACTCTAGTGGGACCGACCCCGACCCTGTGCATAGAACAAATTCCGTACAAAAAGCTCAAAGGAAAAGGCATGTCAGCGAGCGAGAGAGCAACAACTTCATCTGATTTTATGGGAATCACAAATCAAAATGTCTGACCTGACCACTGTGTGTTTTCTATATCCTTCCCAGCCGCAGTCCACTCGATCTAGTCATATATCATGCAAATATGGGTATATTTTCTTATTTTTCATCATGTTATACATTAAAAATGCGATAACCCCACCCCAGTGAACTTTATTAGTTTGATTTGATTGTTGTAGGTTTATTTTCAGCTTCTCCACAGGAATGGATGCAAGGAGCAGCCAACTAATTGATGGCATTTAGGATGCTGCTCCTTCCGTGATTGATGGGTTTTAGGATACGCAGGTGTCAATTTTTTTTTGTTTTTGTTTTTCTTTTCAAAGTTTTTGTTAGATAAATCATAAATAAATATTAAATTTAGAAATAGAAATGAAAAAGAAAAAGGATAGTTTTGTGAGGTAAGAATAGATTATGTATATTTTTTTTATTGTCACTGACTTTTAAGAGATATTATTTTTGCAGAGAATGACTGGAATATATATGTATGGACAAAGCATTTACATCTCCCCCATGTTCATGACAGAAATTAGCATTTATTTATTCATTATGTATTTAGTCTTGAAAATCTCATAATAAAAAAATTATTTTTTGTTTGAAGAGGCTAAAAAGCCCCTTCTCAATGCCCTTGAAAAGGAACTATGGCTGTTCTTAAAGGCTTGTGCATCCTCTCTCCTTTTCCACTTCTTAGTTTTTAGTATGTAATTTTTAAATGCATTAAAACAACTCTTGTTTTTGTATTCATGTTATTTTATGATTGATGGCATTTTTGTACTATGTTTGTGATTTTGTATGGTAATGTTTGATGTTTGAGTTTTATTTTATGTTTGTGTTTACAATGAATATGTATGCCATCAATCACAAACATAGTTCAATATAAATAGAACATTTTTTATTTAAATATTTTACATATATAATTAAAAAATGTATAATATCTTTCTTAAGGGAAATTGGAAATTGTTTTATGTATATTATTTTATTTTTCCTTTTTAATCTAATTACAATATTATGTATTATTATAATAGTTTATTATAATAATTCAATTTAATTTTAAGGGGTGGTAGGTGTGACACAGGCAAGTTCCCTCTGTGGACAGAGGCAACCCCTCTAGCCCTAGAGTGGGTCTAGTCACCGCAAAGACAATACCAAAGAAACTTTCCTTAGAAAGATGGTGTTATGAAGGCCTACCTTCAGATCGATGTTCGATGAAGTCCCCGTCGTGTCATTCTAGCTCTTGTTCTTCTAATCACTTGTACCTGAAAACAACATGTAGAGAAACACCACGAATGTAATAGGAAACAACTAAACAATCTACTTGAAGAGTCAAGGAACCTCAAGCTATCGACATACAATTTCAACATGCGATATAGGAAACAAGCTATTGATTTGTATATATATCTAAGTAAAACTTACAACCGAACCTTCATGTCGTAAGTCTCCTCGAAGGTTTCCATCGGTATGTCTCCGTAAGCATTTACTTGTGAACCATCTCCCAAGGGAACAAATGACTCTCTCTTCAGTTCGAAAAGTTGATGCTAGAAAGTTCTCAAATCAACTCTCCTCAAACAATATCAAGCCAAAATACATATGAGGCTACTTCCACACTCCAATAACACTCTCTACCTCTACCCCACTCTTAGAAACATGAAACTATCAACTCACATCTAGCTATTATCCAGTTACATCCAAGCTACCTCCAAGCTTGCTCCAAGCTAACTGATCTCATTCATGGAGGAGACATTTATAGGAGGGAAAGGTTCCATAAGAGATGGGAGGAAGAGCTTATCTCTTAGGGAGGTTGTACAAAAGGTATTTCCCGTCGATGGCTCAAATATATTTCCCCTCTCCCATCGCTAGGTACAAAAACCACTATTTGGGTGTCTGCAAAACTATTGGAATTCACAAAATAGTTTTAACACATAATATTTGTGGAACAAGTGGTAGAAAGGTGTGGCACATACGTTGCATCAACACCAAGAAGTGGAAAATAAGGCATATAGTCATAGTCTCTAGTCACATGGTGCTTGGGCTAAGTACTCAAGTTCTTATCATAGCACTTGGTCCAATTAGTGTGCACTCAAAAGCATGGGAGAAGAGTGATAAGTAACACAAGTGGCATCCAAGTGGACCATAACATGATAGGTAAACACATTTGGGGATAGGTGGTAGTGACAGAGAAATGTCATGGCTCAAGGTGATGATGTGGATACACATGGACGCATTGAAGGGTGCCATGTATCACTTGTATATTGTGCTTTTGGGTGATCCAGTGGTTTGGTTCAAAATCACACACGGAACCACCCAAAGAGTGCCATGTGACATGATGATGTCACCATGATGATAGCATGATATCCATAGATTTTTCCCCTTGGATGGTTAAGGACATGGTCGTGTGACATGGTCTTATGGGTCAAGGAAATAAGCCCCCAAGGGAAAAAGTGATTGGAACAATGTCATGTGGCCTTGACCCTATCAAAAAAGTACATGAAAATTTAGTGTAAATAATGGGTTCAACATTGAATTTATTGAAGGTGACAACCCATGATTATTAATTTATGGGGGCTAGTAAACTCCTCATGTTGGTCCTATATAAGCCATTACATCATAAACCATAAACTATAAATACAAATTCAATGGCGATGATGTGCGTGTCACTGAGTTTATTGAGTGTGCATCTAAACCAATTCAAGTATATTAAATACAGAGAACCAAAGAAAGAGAGTTGAGTTTATTTTTATTTTTCTCTCTTTGTGTGACGCGATTACCTTCTCACTTTACTTAAAGAACAAATCATAGGAAGAATGAAGAGTGAAGAGGATGTTTAACTTATATCGTTAAAAAACCAAATGAATTTGGATGGTGTATATTTGAAATGCATATTGTGAATGAAAATGAGAGGAAATCCAAAAGAAACAATTATGTTAAGTTATTGTTTAAGAGATGTAGGGATAAGAGGTGTGAACCATATTGTAGAGGAAGAAAAAATGACATCATGAACCAATGAGTATACCATAGGATACAATTGAAAATTCTTATGAAAATGTAGTCTATATTTAGGGAATAATAATTCATATTTGAGATAGAGAATAAGAGCTTCATATAACATGAGAACAAAAATATAAAGTATTACAGGTCTAAGCATATTTGTGTTGCAATAAAATATCTAGTTGTGTGATAGTTGAATAAGTGACATCATTACAAATAAGTCAAACTGTTTGAATTGAAATAAATCTTATGAGTTTGAGTTTAAAAATGGATAAAATAGGGATCTATAAGGAAAATCAATGTGGTTCTTCGATATAGGGAGTGGGTGTTTCCCTTATGTTGCTTCCTATAAACTTCAAGGAGTTGGTTCTTCCTTTAGGTTGGTGCGTGTAAAGATAAGGTTGGTAACTTGCAAACAATAGGGCTTGGTGGCACTAAAAAGTGGGTGATTGTAATTCAAAAGGTGTTGGTGCCTCCTGCGAGTTGGTGCTTGTAGAATAGGGGATGATTGTCTCCTTTTGGTTGGTGCCAGTAAATTTGATGTAACAATTGGTTGGAGGTCGCATTTAAATTAGGAAAAAAGGGAATATTTTTGGTTTTATCCCTTTATGGGTTTCCATGTAAATATATGTGTCTCATATGTGTATGATGTATGATCAATTTTGTTGTTGTGCGATTGATTAGTTATAGCAAAATAATATTAAGTATTGGAAATTATATAATACTAATTCATCGCGCTCTCAATATTATCCTAGTTTCTAACAATTTGTATCAAATTCGATTCATTCAATAATAGTTTGTGACCACTAGCATTTATATCTCAAGGGATCATGGCTAACTAATATTAGCTTTCCCCATTATATGGAATATCATTATTAAATGGATCATATTATGCACTCTAAAAGGAAAGAATAAAATCTATTTAAAGGTTCTTGGGTTGGATGTATGGCTATCCATTGTAAATGGAAGGAAGAATGACTATAATATTGAAGATATGAAGACAATCTTGAATGGGTTGTCTAAATAAAATTCTAACAAGGTAATTTGTTGAGAGAGTGAAAATGAGATATGCAATAAGTTGCAATTCATCTATGATGAATATTCTCACATGGCATTCAAAGTCAAGAAATATTCTTAGAACGAAAAAGTACACATATATTTAAAGAATATCAAATAGCATGATTGATTAAGAGATGACTCTTATAAGAACAAAGCTCGGATCAAAAGGAGGCAACACAAGATATCAGAAAAATGTAAGCAACTTATCAAATACTTCAAATGTGGAGAAATAGGTCACAATGCTACTAATTTATCAAATCTCAAGATAGACAGTAGAGAAGATGGAGAAGGAGCGACATTCGTAGGTAAGTTTTTTTTCTTTTTTAATTGTAGAAGAATAAATTATCTTTCTTCTAAATGTCTATATGTAATTTTAGAAAATGGTAGTGATAATGAAGAACATGATGTTCAGAGAAAATATTACGAGCTAAATAGAAAAAGTGTTTACTCCTTAGAAGATGATTGCTTGTTAGAAAAAAAGAGAAAGACATACATCTAGTATTGATGAAGAGGGATCTATACTCATGGCTATATAGGATCATCATATTGTTCAAGAAATTAAAGCCAATCAGAAAGAGATATTAGATTCATAAGAAAAAGAAGTTGAAAGTGAAATATACCATAGATTTGAACATGTTAGTTCCCCTAATGAGATAGATGAAGAAGAATATAGAGTAAATCTTGAAGGAGAGTTGATTACTACTCTAGATAAGTTAAAGAAGGCAAAAAAAGAGAACATAAGAATGAAGGAAAAATTGAAAGATTCTGAAAACTAAAGTCATTCTTCTGATAACAATTCAGTGAATCTTTAAAAGGTCCACCTAGAAGAAGCAAAAAGAATTGAATAAATCCTATCAAAGAAGCTAAAGCACAAGGAAAATAGTTATGAAAGACTAAAAAATGATAATACATCCTTAAGAAAGGGTCTATCCAAGGAGCATCAGAAAGAAGGACACATATCTAAGGTTCATCCTTCATTATTCTGAAAATAGATTTAGAAGAAGCCAAAAGAATGAAAGAAGTGATGACTAGTTAACTGATTGAAGGAGAAGGTGTTTGTGAGAGATTAAAAGTTGAGATTGTCTCATTGAGAAATGATTTGGAAAATACCAATGAATAGATAAATCAATATCAAATGTTTGATAATAGTACCAAGATTTTAAATGATATTCTTAGTAGCCAAAGATCTCCTCTCATCAAGACTGGTCAAGGTCATGAAGAAGAATCATGCACCAACAAGGTTGAAGGAAAAGAACCAATTAACTATGTTAATGAAATCAAAGGACCTAACACCAATATAGATAAGGAAAATATAAATCAACAACATCAAAAGAGGGAAATTTACAATATTTCGAACAACTAAGAAGGTCAATAAAGAATTCAACAAAATCACTATATCCCTCAAAGATAAATCTATTAAAGAAACAACAAACCATATCAAGAAAGAAAAATTGTCAGTAAGTACAATTTTTATTTTTATTTATTTTTTATTCATTTGTACTTTTTTTATGGTAGATGTCATTCATGTACAATTCTTTTCCATAGAGTTGTCCATTATAAAACCTATCTAGCAGATAATCATGTTAGAAATTAGCCTTATCAGTCGTCAAGAACTAGGGACAACATACTTGAAAATCCCCATAGGTACATTCTTATAAGAAACAATTTATTTCTCCTTTTCTCAATTACATTGAATGTTATAATTGTACAAATTATGGGCACAAAGAAATTGAGTGTAAAAGTGGCAAGATCAGACCTTCTTCTTAGAATAAGAAAAAAAAAGGAATAATTTTTTTTAGGAAAAGAGGCGTAAAGAAGTAGAAGAGTTTGAATTTGTAATCTATTCTTGAAGTCAAGGAAATACATGGCATCTGGCAAATGGGCATTTAATGCACAACAAAAGAGATAATAACAATGAAAACAAAGGCACAAATCAAGCTAAGGACCAACAAATTTACATATTCATATTAGCAGTAAAGGAAGCAGGTTAAATGGAGCAATAAATCAACATAGATCTATTTTTTCTCATAAACCCAATTAGAGTAAAATTAAAAAAACAATTGGTAAAATAATGAATTCCTCAAGAAGGCCCTCCTCATGTAACTTTGAAAGGAATAAATCGACTAACTCTCATGAAGGTGGTATTGAGTTACAACTAATTTTTTCCCTTATTGGATGTCCCTGAAGGATTTAAATATGATAATCATGGACACCAAACAAGTGGCTATAGAAGTTTCCTGATTAATCCACCAAAATGAAACAAGAAGAAAGCACAAGGACATGTGGTCCAGACTTATGCAGGAATGCAACATAATACAGATATAAAAATAAACACATAGATGCAACATAAATGAAACTTTGTTTAATTAATATCAGAGAACTAAAATATGTTTACATACATAATGGAAATAAACTAGCTCGGGCGATGGTGGCTTATCTCTGAGAAGATATCTGGTAGCTACATGTTCTGAAGTATGTTACAATGAGTATCAAAGGCCTATTTATTATTGAGAAACAATGGAAAACCCTAAACATCCAAAAACCTAACCCTAGGAGATGAAGCACCAAAACTATGGTCCCCATTAGGTAAAATTGACACATCAACTTCCTAGGGTCCTAACTTTGGCATACAATCTCTATTTGACATGCACGATACCTAGTTATAAATATATATATCAAAGGAATATAAATTTGACTGCAAACATCAATCAAGGTCTCATGTTTTCTCGTTTTCCAAAAAAGCATTATTTAGGGCCTCAAAATGACTCTGGAAGTTCAAGGCTTGAAAAACTTCCAAAAATAGTAAATTGTTCTACAATTACGAAAATTGAAAGACATAATGGTATAATGGTGGGGGTCCAAGTGGAATAGGCGGGTGGCCACCAATATCCACTTGGATCATTCCTCCCCTCTTAGGAAGCAATGGACCCCATTATATTGAGAACCTCCATGAGATGGGGAAACTTCATTGAACTTCGTCCCTAGTGAGCCAATTGCCTTGGTGCAAGATTTGGCCAACATTGATAGCCCACTACATTTGGATATTATACTATTGAGTGTTCTTGATCTACGTTTCCATGATCCGATTAGTTGTGGCCTATTCCATGTAGTTTGATTTTATCTTTATTGGTGTGAGTTGTTATGTAATGTCTGGTGTGTCTAGTAATGGTGGAAAATATGGCCGAAGGTGGTCTACATTGAACACTAGGTGTAATCCAAGGAATGGGGGGATTCTCTGCTCAAAAATATTATCTCCAAAAACCTTGGTAATGTTTTAAGGCTTGTATCAGAGTGGTATGAGCTTCTAGTGTGCTACAGTAAGGTGTTCTTTCTACAAATGCAACCACACTTTTTCGCGCACCTGAAACTTTCATGGCATCCATTGTTGATCATGTCGTTGCTTTTACTTGGAACTGAACTTCTCCAAGATGTCGTGAACCTACTGGCAGATGTGTTTGATGCATTCAATAAATATGGTTGCTTTATCAACCTCAGATAGTAAATGTGTGGATTCTGTTTGTGTAGTCGTATGATGCATGACAACATCAATTAAACACAATGGTTGAAATCCTAGACCCACTTGAAAGGGACGTCGACCATTCGAGATATTGAGAGCTTTGTTATAACTATGTTGCACATATGGAAGACTCTCATACCAGGTTCGTGGACGCTTGGAGTTGTACATGCAGAGTATGTGCATTATCATCTTGTTGATTACCTTTGTCTAGCCATCAATCTGGGGATGGAATGCAGTTGACTTGGTGAGCTTGGTGTCCAATAGTGTCAACTTGACTAGAATGTGCTCAGGGTCATTCTATCCTGATATGATATAATGGTCTGCGGGATCCCAAAATGTACCCACACTCATTTAAAGAAGAGTTTGGTAGTGTACTCTACTGTGATACTCTTCTTACATATTGCCAATATAACCATCTTAGGAAATTTGTCCACGACCACAAATACACAATCATTACCATGTTTGGTAGAAGGGAGTCTAGATAGATAGTCCATAGAGATGGATTCCAAAAGATGAATGGGATTAGGTAGAGGAGTGTACATCCTTGCTTCTTTATGCTTGTCTTGGTAATGGCATAGGTAGTGCAGGATTTGATATATTTCCCAAAATCATGTCAGAGTTTTGGCATATTAAATTACTTGTGTAGTACGACCACAATTTTCTCCACACTAAAGTGTCATATGACCTAACTGTAGTGTGCCTCCCAAATCAGCTTGGCATGCTCACTTTATAGAACAAAAAGGTAGCCTAGGTATCATAATAATCTGTCTCGGAGGTGGAATTCAGGAACTTGCTTGCCATCAACTAGCATATGGTGTGTGGAGGTGAACTCTGGATCATTTTTGGATAGTTGCGTCCATCCAAAGGTCTCGTGGCCACAAGAGTTAAGAACAATAGTCAATGACGCAATTGGGAGATGTCTGAGGTAGTATGCAACATGATTGGTGTTTCCATTTTTATATCTATTGTCAAAGAAGAATTGTTGCAGATATGTAGACCACTTATGATGGAAATTGTTCTACAACTTCCCTTGTGTCTCTATAAACTAAAGAGGTCTATTATCGATGTGGATGATCATCTCATTCTCAAGAATGTAATGGTTCCATTTCCCACAAGCCTGCATGATGGAACACTTCTCTTTATCATATGTGGGCTACTTTCAAATTGTATCAAAAAGTGTCTCACTATGATAGGTCACTTGATTCCCGTGATGGGTCGGGACTACACCAATAGCATAGTCAAAGGCAACTGTCTCAATTTCAAATAGTTTTTGTAGGTATGGAAATGTGAATACCGATGTATAGGAGAGGTTGTGCTTCAAATCAAAAAACACCTTCTATTGCGACTCTGACTCAGAGGCCAAGCGATATGGGGGAATCCCAACACAAACCTCCAATATAAATTTGCAAGGCCCAAAAAGTTGTGAAACCCTGTTAGAGTCGTTGGGGCTGGCCAATTCCGAATGACTTTAATCTTAGACAGTTCCACATGTGTGCCTCGCTCATCTATGATGTAACCCATATATTGCACCTAGCTCATGCCAAAGATGCATTTATCAAATTTGCCACAGGGTTTGAAGGACCCACCTAATGTGTTGCAAGTGTTCTTCCTAACTCTTGTTGAAGATGAGGATGTCATCTAGATAAACAACCACTAATGAGTTCGTGAAGGTTTGAAAGATGTCATCCATTAGCCTCACAAAAGTATCAGGGGAATTTGTCAACCCGAAGGGCATAACCAACCATTCAAAAAGGCCTTCCTAGGATTTGAATTTGTTCTTCCATACATCTGTGGGATTTATTGGAACATGGTGATAGATAAAATTCAGATCGATCTTGCTGAAATACTTGCCCCCCTTGAGTTGGTGTAGAAGGTCATCAATTCATGGAATTGGATACGTGTTCCTCACATTGATCTTGTTTAGTGCCTGATAATCAATGCAGAGTCTCTAGGTCCCATTCTTCTTCTGTACAAGTACAATTGAGCTTCCACAAGGCTAGGAACTTATTTGGATGTGCCCTTTTTGTAGAAACTCCTAGATTTTCTGCTTGATCTCTTTATTTTATAAAATGTTACAATGATATATCGGCATGTTGGATAGAGGTGCTCCAGGGGTTGTATCAATCAAATGCTTGACCTGATAGTGCAAGGGTACCCCTATGGGTGAGGAGAAGATGTCCATGTATTTATCCACAACCTTATCCACTTTCTTCTACTACGTGGGCGAACCCTTCCTGAGGGTCATGGATGTGGCCATGATCTTCCCCTTACTTTGAGAGTGAATGAGAAATAAAAGAAATTTCCCGATATGGGAGATGAGCTTACTACATTGCTTAGCAAAGATAAAAGAGATGATGGTAAGTGGGGCTACCTATGGTATCCTATATAACTTATTAACGAGAGAAATAATAGCAGTGCAAGGCCTTGAAACATACACACATGACACTTCCATAGTATGGTTGACCTAAGAACATCAGAATGTTAGAGAGGAGAAACATCACACAATACCTCATCCAAGAAGGGCTTGATGTTATAGGGAAGGTGACACTTCTGGCTATTGTGGAGATCTCATCCTTGGTGAAGCCACCTGATGGTGTACAAATGCAGGTGTGGTGTGATTGGTAAGCCCAAATATTTCATGACCTCTTCTGAAATGAGGTTATTTTGGCTTCTGTTTTCAATAATGAATTGCAATGATGAATCGTTCACCCACATATGTGAGTGGAAGAGATGTTGCCCCTCCTTTGGATCTTCGAGTTCAATCTTCTAGATCTCGGTGGTGGCAATAGTGGCACTAGGATCTACATCAATAATATACTTCCCTTTTTCATTTCCCTTGCTGGTTTCGAACTTAGACTGCTTGGCTAGTGACTGCTTGCTTCGACGCTCACTTGTGTTGTGAGTGGGGCTCTTGTGGAACTCACACCACTTTCCTATGTCCTTCTTTCTCTTCGTGGTGTTGTTATTTGATTGCAGGTTCAATGGGTTATCTTGGGTCACTCCACCTTAGCTTTGTCCTTTGTTCTATGGTTTGGGGGAACCTTTCCCTTAATTCGAATTCACAGATCCAAAGTCTCGCTTCTCCTATTTAAACTTTTGCTTGATCTTGACATCATATCGGTGGGCGGTGCCAAGTGAGGAAATGTCTAGGAACTCCATCTCATAGTTGTGCTTTTGCATACAACCCCGGTACTTGACTACCAGATGCCACTCAGAATCCTTGATAACCAACTTCGTGCGAAGTGTGTGATAAATATTTGTGAACTTCAGCACGTCTTGGTCCCTTCCCTTTTGTAGTGTGGTCCACTTTATGTACTTATCTTTATATCTCCTAATAGGTTAATACTGCTCCTTGATGTTATCTCAGAAAGAGTTCCAAGTGGGTGTGGTTGAAAACAATTAGGGTTCCCTCTCATCCTTCTACTCACAGTAGGTTTCCCACCAGTTCTTGATGTGGGGGGTGACCTTGAGGAGTGAAAAATTAATATTTTCCCTATTGGAAAATTTGTGAATTGAAAAATACCCTTCCAACAGATTTAACCATCTATCTACGATGTATGCATCTATCTGGCCTTCAAATATGGGAATGTCAGATTACAATTGTAACTTGAAGGGAGTGATGCCACCAGAGTGGCTTTTGGATGAAGATGCGTGACATATGGGCATCTGTCGAAGGATCTGGGAAAATTGTCCATCATTGTGTTCCTCTATCGCTCCAGGGATTCTTCAAGAAATATTTTGAAGGGATATCTTGTTCCCTCGTCTTTCTTTTCTTTCTCCATGGGAGGCCGTCGGGGTTTGTGGGGCTGGTATTGAAAATCTTCAACTAGTTCGAGCCCTAATTCCTTATACCCCATCCTCATTCTAGACATGCAAAGAAAAACAGAGAAAGAGCATACTCCTCTGACACCACTAATTTAGACTTATACAAGAACACAACAAAATACAGATATAAACATAAACACATAGATGCAATAGAAATAAAACTTCATTTCATTACATTCAAAGAACTTAAATATTCTTACATACAAAATGGAAATAAACTAGCTCGGGTCATGCTAGCTTATCTCTGAGAAGATATGTGGCAGCTACATGCCTCTGAACTTTGTTACAATGAGTCTCGAACACCTATTTATTATTGAGAAACAATGGAAAACCCTAAACATCCAAAAACATAACCCTAGGAGATGAAGCGCCAAAACTATGGGCCCTCTTAGGGTAAACTAGTACATCAACTTCTCGGGGTTGTAACTTTGGTATAATATCTCCGTTTGACACAAATGAACCTCACTAGAAATATCTATCCAAGGACTATAACGTTTGACTACAAACGTCAATCATAGAATGATGTTTGCTCATTTTCCAAAAAAACGTCGTGTATGGCCTCAAAATGGCTATGGAAGTTCAACACTTGAAAAACTACCAAAAATAGTAAACTGTGCTACAATTATGACAACTAAAAGAAATAATGGTACAATAGTGGGGGTCCAAGTGGAATAGGTGGGTGGTGACCAATATCCACTTGGATCAACATGGAAAAAGAAAGAATAAATAAAGCAAAAAATGCATTTTACCTCTTTGTAGTGAAGATAAAGAGGACCAATCATATATAGATAATCATTGCTCGAGTCACATAACATGAGACAAATTAAAAGTTATCTTACTCAAGGAAGTCAAAATTACCAGTGCCATTCTTAGAGAAAATACATCAACCAAAATAATGGGAGAAAGGCTAGTTGGCCTTGACAATGAGAAAAGTAAGGCTAAAGAAGTCTTGTTTGTCGAAGGTTTAAACAAAAATGTTTTATGTTTAAGTAAAATGGTTGATAACATAAATGACATCACATTCTCATATAAATGATGTAAAATGAGGAAGAATTCGGTAAATTGTAGCAACAACAACTAGGACCTCAAACATTGCATACGTCCTTAATAAATGTAAACTGAAAGATTGTAGTATGAGAATGTTATCTCTCTTACCACATCAATTAGAGAAAAGTGAGGGACAAAAACACCTCAAGTAACATAAAGGACATACAAATCATTGATGGTGAGCTACAAGAGAATAATGGTTAGTTGAAAGGTCCACTGGAGATATATTGAGGGTAGTATGTAAATTTCATTTAGCTAGAAAGCAAGATGAACAAGTGAATTGAAGTAAAGATGGTGTGAGAAGGTGGTGTGAATAGTAGATATGGATCCATAATAAGAAAAAGGAAAGAAGGAATATGTCATTTTTTGTCAACAATCAGTGTATATTAGGAGGTCATAGAGAAGAATAGTGAATAAGATCAGGGGGGTCTACAAGATTAGTAGTAGCATGTGTTCAGGGGGAGTTGATTGTTCAACCAAAAAAAAATGAAAAAATTTCAAATCTTATATGTTTTGTATTATTTCAATTTTATAAGTGGCTAACATAATAATGTTAAATAATAATAAGCATAAGTAGCATGTCATGTTAAGGTATGAGAAGAATTTGGATTTTGTAACAACCATTAGTGTGCAATGGCTCTGTTGTACAACAATAGAAATGAAGCTCGGTTAATTGGTACAAAAAGGGAGAGATATTGGTATTTGGATCAACCATTGGTGCAATATTATATATCAATTTTGGAGTAGCTTTAATTATGGGTTGGTACAATAGTACAACTCATTTAATCGATACCAAAGAAAAATACTTGTATCGGAAGGAGAGGCAAACATTTTAAGGGAAGAAAAGTGTATTACAATGTACTGTGAGATGGAAAATTTTGATGTTTCCTAAGTCTTTCTCTATCTTTATTCAATTGGTATCATTTGATTTAAGTGGTAGCAACAAGTATGTTAAAAAAAATTAATATCAGTAGCCTCTTATATACCTCTGCCATTGAAGCCAAAGGTGGAGAGTAACAATCATCGGAGATGCAATGCGTATTAAGATATTGAGTATAAACAATGAACAAAGGGGTAGAGTTATCGAGAATCAAATCTTCAAAGGAAAAACAAGAGAAAAAAAAATGCAATGACTTACACAAACATTTAAAATAGAGATCTCACTAGGGAAATCCAAATTTGGAAAACTAGAAAGATTTTTCAGTATATAATATTACTTTACAATGTTACAATACAATGTGTACATTATGTGGCATCCATTAACCCTATATCTATTAATCATATTTATTTTCTTAATCAGAATTACATTACCATGGACTGCATTAATTATGTGCCATAAAACTACCAAAAGTGAAAATTGTGTGTTGAAAATCGTCAAAAGTGGAGATTAAAAACCATCCAAATATTTTTTAGGGTTGGCTAAGACCCCACAATGACCTCCCATTTCTCATGATGCATACAAATCACATGTGTATCTAATAATTCAAATAATATAACACATACCCAACATTTTCATAATAATTCCATTCTAATTCCCAATGCATTTCAACTATGAGCCACTAAATCTTTTGATTTCATTATAGGTGTGCTTATTACAAGTATGTTTGAAGTTTTAATAAAAAAATTTCTTACCAATACTATCAATGTTTTTTATATCCAATTTATACATTTACATTTCCATGTTTGTCTCCCATGGATCAACGTCGCTCTCCAAGGGCACCATTAATTAGTGGAAGATGCCATGGGAGTTAAGGTCAATATGGGTGGTTACAAACTCCTATAGAAGCACCTAAGTATTGATGGTTAGTACCCATCACTTAGTTAAATAAATATTATTCAAATTATAACACTTGTTGTTGTCTCCACCTATTGTACACGTATAAGTTTTGGTAAGCTTCATCTTCAACCCTTTTGCTTGTGTCATCTTTCTAGTAAGAAAGAATACTTTTCTCTATGAAGAACAAGATATTCAATGTTAGTTAGACAATGTAATCAAATTAAAAAGGATATGGATTCAAATCATATGATCTTTTGTAATTTCCTTCAATATAGCATTCATTTTGTTTATGTGGGAATTTCAAATGATTTATTTTTTGTCCCTTGCTCAAATCTCACCTTTAGAGTTACATGGGGAATATCCTAAAATGACATAAAAACATTGATAAATGTGAAAATTGAATTCAAGCATATTTGGGAGTATCTTGTTTGTTCTCTTATTAAAAATATACGAGAATATGCACAAAAATGGAAATCTCTTATTAATATCTGAAAAATTATATCCATATAATGAAGTTATCTAGAAACAAGTTCTCAAACTTGAATGCTTATCCAGATCTCCAAACAATGCTTCTAGTTTGTCCTTAAAGTGCAAACTTGGAAGTTTCACTTGTATACACAAACGTATTTGCATCAGCATGCTTGTATATATTCTCTATTATTTTTGTCATTTTACATGTACTGTGTTTGTGTCTGTGCATAATCTTTCTGTGCCTGTCTGATGCATGTCTGTGCCTGTGCATGAATCTTTCTGTGCCTGTCTGATGCATGTCTGTGCCTGTGCATGAATCTTTCTGTGCCTGTCTGATGCATGTCTGTGCCTGTGCATGAATCTTTGTGTTCCTCTGATACTGAGTTGCGTGAGTGTGATTCTGTTTGCTTCCCAACGTCAAAGGAAGGGCGGTCCAACAACTGAACAGTCACGGCTCTCTCTCAATAATGGCTTATTTTAATTTCAGGCACATACTATCATTAATTCATTTGTGCTCTGTTTTTCATTTTCTATAATATCATTTTAATTCATTTCCACCATTTTAATGCATGCATGTCCCTATTTCAAATCGAAGAGTTCGATGGAAAACAACCTCCAATTGAGGAGTTCTTAAAGCATGATGAATGGTCTTTTCGTTTTAGATTTCTTTACGTTAATTTCTTCCTGGTCAAGCCACAACCAGAATAACTTATATTATTTATTTTTCTTTCTGTTAATTTCCAACCTCCAATTGAGGAGTTCTTAAAGCATGATGAATGGTCTTTTCGTTTCAGATTTCTTTACGTTAATTTCTTCCTGGTCAAGCCACAACCAGAATAGCTTATATTCTTTATTTTTCTTTCAGTTAATTCCTTCTTTCAACCCTCCCTCTAATGGTGGAAATCGAAATGTAATGAGTATTAACTTTTAATTGAGTGAAACCCAAATGTAATGAGTAATTTTGTAATTCCTTCTTTCAGCCCTGTAACGATGGAAACTGAAATGTCAAACCAGCCATGTATTGTATTGGGTATTTTTTTTGATTGAGTGAAACCGAAATGTCAAATCAACACTATAATGATTTCTTTTAATTGAAAGATTTAATTATAAGTACATTTCCCCTCAATTTTGCTCTCAAAACAGAAACCAGTCCTTTCGTTTCAATTTTGTTTAGGTTAATTTCTTCGACCAAGTCAAACCACAGCAAGGAAAGCGTATTTTCTTTATTTTACTTTATGCAATTCCTCCCTTCAGACCTGTAACGACGGACACTTATATTTCCTTTTAATCGTCTAAGAGTATTTTCAATTGATTTCTTTAGCTGGGTTATAACTACGACGGAAACCAAGGTGTCAAACCACACTGATATTTTCTTTTAATTCTCTAAGAGTATTTTCTATTGATTTCTTTACCCGTGTTATCGATCCATCCAATAGTTATTGTTCGGCATATCCCATCTATCCATCTGGTACAGGTACCCGTCCCCTCATTTCAGATTTCTTTATGTTAATTTTTTCCTAATCAAACCACAACAAGAATAGGGTATTTTCTTTATCTTTCTCTTTCTCTGTAATTCTTTTCTTCAGCCCCGTAATGACGGAAATTAAGGTGTCAAACCACACTGGTATCTTCTTTTAATTGTCTAAGAGTATTTTCTATTGATTTCTTTACCCGTGTTATCGATCCATCCAATAGTTATTGTCCAGCTTATCTCATCTATCGATTTGGTGCTTAACAGATTCATTCCTGGATTATTCCTTCATCCATCAATATATGTTTCTCCAACATTTAATTTGCATGCAATTTAATATGCATGTACACATGTTCAACATTTCAATGTCTTTAACTTTGGTTTCTTGAGGTGTAGTTTCAATATAGTCTGTATTTTTGTTTTATTTAAATTAATTTCTTGAGGTGTAGTTTTAATAGGCTAGGCTAAGCTAAGCTAAGATACAATAAGCTAGTTTAGAGTAGGTTTGGATAAGGTAGGTCTAGGCTAGGATAGGGTATGGTAGGTTATGTTAGATTAGAATATGGTAGTCTAGTGTTAGGCTAGGAATACATTAAGCTAGGGTAGCATAGGCTAGGCCACACTAGAGTAGGCAAGGCTATAGCCAGATAGGCTAGGTTAGGCCAAAGTAAGCTAGAGTAGGGTATGCTAGAGTAGGGTATGCTAGGCTAGGCTAGGAAAGAGTAGGATAAGTAGGTTGGGTTAGGCTATGAAACAGTAGAGTAGGCTAGAGTAGGCAAGGCTATAGTAGGCTAGGGGAGGCTAGAGTAGGTTAGGCTAGGGTAGAGTAGGCTAAGTTATGCTAGAGTGGGCTAGAGTAGGATAGTTTATAGTAGGCTAGGCTAGAGTAAGTTAGGCTAGGAAAGGTTAGGCTGGGCTATAATAAGTTAGGCTAGCTTAGGTTCAAGTAGGCTAGGCTAAGTGAGGGTAGGCTAGAGTAGGCTAGGCTAGCGTGGGCTAGAGTAGGGTAGGGTAGTCTAATCTAGACTAGGCTAGGCTAGTATAGAGTAGGCTAGGTTAGAGTACAATAAGGTAGGCTAGGATAGATTAGGCTAAGGTAGTCTAGGCTAGTCTAGGATAGAGTAGGCTAAGCTAGGTTAGCCTAGAGTAGGTTAGTCTAGGCTAGTATAGAGTAGGATAGGCTAGAGTAGGCCAGAGTAGGTTAGGCTAGGCTAGGCTAGAGTAGGTCAGGGTAGGTTAGGCTACAGTAGGTTATGCTAGGCTAGGTTAGTTTAGGCTAGAGTAGGTTAGTCTAGGCTAAGCTAGGCTAGGCTAGAGTATGATAGGGTAGGCTAAGGTAGGCCAGAGTAGGTTAGGCTAGGCTAGGCTAGAGTAGGCTAGGCTAGGTTAGGCTAGAGTAGGTTATGTTAGGCTAGGCTAGAGTAGGATAATCTAGAGTAGGTTAGGCTAGGCTAGGCTAGGCTAGGCTAAGCTAGAGTAGGCTAAGTTAGGCTAGGCTAGATTAGGCTAGGCTAGGCTATGCTAGGCTAGATTAGGCTAAGCTAGGCAAGAGTAGGTTAGCCTAGGCTAGAGTAGAGTAGAGTAGGCTAGGCTAGGTTAGGCTAGGCTAGGCTAAGGTAGGCTAGAGTACAGTAGGGTAGGCTAGGGTAGGCGAGAGTAGGCTAAGCTAGAGTAGGCTAGGCTAGGATAGATTAGGCTAAGGTAGGCTAGAGTAGGCTAGGCTAGAGTGGGTAGGGCTACGTTAGGGTATGCTAGAGTAGGCTAGGCTAGGCTAAGCTAGGCTAAAGTACAATAGGGTAGTCTAGAGTAAGCTAAGATAGAGCAGGTTAGGATAGGATAGGATATGATAGATTTGGCTAAGGTAGGCTGGGGTAGGCTAGGCTAGGAAAGAGTAGGCTAGGCTAGGCTAGGCAAGATTATAGTAGGCGAGGGTAGGCTAGAGTAGGCTAGAGTAGGCTAGGTTAGGCTAGGCAAGAGTAGGTTAGGTTAGGCTAGAGTAGGTTAGGTTAGAATAGGCTAAACTATAGTAGGGAAGGGTATGCTATGGTAGGCTAAGGTAGGCTATCCTAGGGTAAGCTGAAGTACCCTAGACTAGAGTAGGTTAGGCGAGAGTAGGCTAGGGTAGGCCAGAGTGGACTAGGATAGGGTAGGCTAGGCTAGTACACTAGAATAGGTTAGGTGAACCTAGAGTAGGCTAGACCAGAGTAGGTTAGGCTAGAGTAGGCTAGGGTAGAGTAAGTTATGCTAGGCTAGGCTAACCTAAGCTAATGTAGGCTAGTCTAGGCTAGGCTAAAGTTCGTTAGGATAGGGTAGAGTATGTCATGTTATGCTAGGATATAGTATGCTAGGGTAGGTTATGCTAGAGTATGATAAGATAGACTATGCTAGAGTAGGCTTGGATAGGCTAGGCTAGGCTATACTAGAGTAGGCTTGGCTAGGCTAGGCTAGACTATGTTCGGTAGGCTATGCTAGGTGAGGCCACCTAGGCTAGGCTAGGCTAGGCTAGACTAAGGTAAGCTAGGGTAGGCTAGAGTTGGCTAAGCTATGGTAGGATAGGGTAGGCTAGGCTAGGCTAGAGTAGGCTAAGGAAGGCTATGTCAGGGTAGCCTAGAGTAGCCTGGGCTAGGATTAAGTAAACTAGGTTAGTGTAGGCTAGGGTAGCCTATAGTAGGGTAAACCACAGTAGGCTAGTATAAGCTAGGTTAGGCTAGGCTAGGGTAGCCTAGAGTAGGGTGGACTAGAGTAGGTTAGGCTAAGCTAGGATGGAAGGCTAGAGTAAGCTAGGCTAGGATTAAGTAGACTAGGTTAGGGTAGGCTAAGGTATACTAAAGTAGGGTAGACTAGAGTAGGCTAGAATAAGTTAGGCTAGGCTAAGCTAGGTTGGTAGGCTAGAGTAAGCTAGGGTAGGCTAGGATAAGTTAGTAGGCTAGAGTATGCTAGGCTAGACTTGAGTATGCTAGGCTACAGTGGGCTAGGATAGACTAGACTAGGTTAGGAAAGAGTAGGTTCTCCTAGAGTAAGCTAGGCTAGGTTAGGATAAATTGGGGTGTGCTAGGTTAGTGTAGGCTAGGCTAGGCTAGGCTATGCTAGATTATGCTAGGCTAGGCTAGGCTAGGTTAAGTTATTGTAAGCTAGATTAGTGTAGAGTAGGTTGGGCTAAGCTAGGCTAGGGTAGGCTGGGCTAGTGTAGGCTTGGTTAGACTAGAGCAGACTAGGCTATGCTAGGCTAGAGTAGATTAGGGTAGAATATGTAATGATAGCTTATGTTAGATTGGACTAGGCAAGAGTAGGCTAGGCTAGAGTAGGCTAGCATAGGCTAGGCTAGAATAGGTTAGGTTAGGTTAGGTTTGGCTAGGTTAGGCTAGAGTAAACTAGCCTAGAGTAGTCTAGGCTAGAGTATGCAAGGCTAAATTAGGGTAGGCTAGGGTAGGCTGCCTAGGTTAGGGTAGGCTTGGGCATGCTAGATTAGGCTACGCTAGAGTACGTTATGCTACGCTAGGCTAGACTAGTCTATGTTAGGCCAGGTTATGCTAGGGTAGGGTAGGATAGAAATGGCTAGGCCAGGCTAGGATAGGCTAGGCTAGGCTAGGCTAAGGTAGATTAGGTTATGATAGGTTGTGTCAGGGTAGGATGGAGTAGGGCAGGCTTAGGGTAGAGTAAGCTAGGCTAGTCTAGGTTAGAGTAGTCTAGCATAAGCTAGGTTAGAGTAGGCTAGGCTAGAGTAGGCTATGTCATGATATGTTAGAGTGTAGGCTAGGCTATGATAAGCTAGACTAGGCTAGGATAGAGTCATTTAGGCTAGAGTAGGGTAAGCTAGGTTGTATTTAGCTAGGCTAGAGTAAGTTAGGCTAGGTTATGCTAGAGTAGGCTAGGCTAGAGTAGGTTATGATAGGCTAAGCTAGACTAGAGTAGGCTAAGCTAAAGCATGTCAGTGTCGAGTAGGCTAGGCTAAGATATTCTAAGCTAAATCACTATGCCAAACTAAAGTAGGCTACAAAAGGATAGCTTAACCCAGGCCAGGTTAGACTAGGTTACGATAGGCTACGATGGAGTAGGATAGAGTAGGCTAAGCCAGACTATAGTTGGAAAACCTAAAGTAGGCTAGGCTAGACTAGACTAAAGTAGGCTAAGGCAGACTAGGCTAGGCTAGGCTAGAGTAGATTACATTAAAGTAGACTAGGATAGAGTATTCTAGATAGAGTAGTCTGAGTTAGAGAAGGCTAGGCCACGCTAGAGTAGGTCAAGCTAAATTAGGCTAAGCTAGGCTAGATTAAGCTAGGCTAAGCCAGAGTAGGTTAAGCTAGGCTAGGCTATAATATCTTAGGCTAAGCTAGAGTAGTTTAAGCTATATTAGGCTATTCTAGAGTAGGATAAGCTAGGCTAAAGTAGGCTACGCTAGAGTAGGGTAAGCTAAGATAGGCTAGGCTAGTATAGGCTAGGCTAAATTAGGCTATGTAAGGATAAAGTAAGCTACACTAAGATAGGATAAGCTATAGTATCTTAGGTTAGAGTAAGATAGCCTAAAGTGGGCTAAATTAGGATGGGATATAGTAGGTTAGAACATGCTAGGATATAGTAGACTAGATTAGGTTAAACTACGCTAGACTAGAGTAGGTTAGACTATGCTAGGTGAGTAGAATAAAGTTGTCTAAAATAGATTAGGCTGTAGTAGGTTTGAGAAGTTTAGAGTAGGGTAAGATAGAGTGAATTAGGATAAGGTGGAGTGGTTAAGCTAGGATAGATTAGGCTATATTAGGGAAGGGTATGATACAGTAGGCTAGGTTATAATAAGTTGGGATAGGTTAGAATATGTTGAGCTAAAGTAGGTTTAACATACTAGGTTAGGCTAGGGTAGAATAGGTTAGGATAGAGTAGCCTACAGTAGGATAGGATATGCTAGACTAGGATAGAGTAGGCTAGAGTATAGTAGGCTAGCCTAGGGTAGGATATGATAAAGTAGGGTAGGCCAGGCTATGATAAAGTAGGGTAGGCCAGGCTATGATAAAGTAGGGTAGGTTGGCTAGCCTAGGGTAGAGTATGCTGTAGTAGACTAGAGAATGCTAGGATAGAGTAGGCTAGTGTAAGGTAGGGTAGGATAGGATATTGTAGGCTAGAATAGGCTACAATAAGCTAGGATATAATAGGTTAAGATAGGCTAGGTTATGTTAGAGTAGGATATGTAAGGATAGAGTAGGATAAATTTTGTTAAGCTAGGCTAGACTAGAATTAGCTAAGCTTCTCTAGGCTATGTTTAGCTAGGCTCTAATAGGATAGGATTTAAAAAAATAGGATAGGATCAGGTAGGGTAGAGTAGAGTAATCTAGAGGTAAGCTAAGCTATGTGAGTGTATTCTAAGTTAGAGTAGGCCAAGATAGACTTGGCTATGCCAAATTATCTAAGGTGAAATTGGCTAGGCTTGCTAAGAGTAGCCTAGGCTCGAGTAGCATGGAAAATTTTAGGGGCTAATATTTGCAGGTGGGCTAATTTTCCATGATATTTCCACAAAAAGGATTCACCAATTTCCATTTTTTATAAAAATGATTCGCCCAAATTTTACAATATCAAATTATTTTACCTTAAAAATTTCCAACATTATATAAAGACTATACATAAAACCATTATAAATTTGAATATTGTTACAAATATATCAATAAACATTTTATAGTTTGCCTATTAGGGAATAGTGAGGTTCACCAATGTTTTCAAACTTTAAGATAAGTTTCCATCCTTAAAATTTTCACTACCAAGTAGGGAAGAGTAGGCTAGTGTATGATATGCCAGAGGTTAGCTTCTTCTAGGAAAATGTAGGCTAGATTAATCTAGGTTAGATTAGGCTAGGCTAGGCTAGGCTAAAGTAGGCTAGAGTAGTCTAAACTAGAGTTGTCTAGGCTAGAGTAGGCAAGAGTAGGCTAGGCTAGATAAGGCAAGAGTAGACTAGGCTAGGATAGTTTAAGATAGTCTAAGCTAGGCAAGGCTAGGCTATAGTGAGCTAAGCTAGAGTAGGCTAGGGTAGGCTATATCAGTGTAGGTTAGGCTAGAGTAGACTAAGTTAGGCTATGCTAGAGTACACTATAGTACGCTAGGCTAGGCTAAAGTAGGCTCTAGTAGGCTATGCTAGAGTAGGGTGGAATAGGATAAGATATGCTAGAGAAGACTAGACTATGCTATTTTGGTCTTGTTGACCACACTTTGTCAACAATCCAAGAAAGTAGAGTACAAAGAAGTGGAGAATGTTTTTCGAAGATCAAAGTCATCAATCACAATTAATATATCATTGTAAGCCCAATTTCTGCAAAGTTTATTATACATGATGCTAATATGATCATTTATGTATGTAACAACACCTAGGTAAACCTCATATTTTGTTAAAGCATTTCATCCTAGGAAGTTTTTTACCTTCCCCAAATTATGTGTGTTTGTAAACATGCCTAATTGACATAGTTTTTCTTCTAGCTAGAACCCTAAAGCTAGAGTGGAATTCATTGACAAGGTCTTAGGTGAGTCCTAGTGTTTATTGAATCTATTGTAAAAGTGTGTTTAGGAATAATTTTAGTGCATGGTCCCTCATAAACAGAACACCATGATTAAATTATTTTATTATAAGCACACTTGGTTTCATACTAGATCATATTATGTTGCATAGTTGGGTAATGTCTTGATGGTCAGGTCTAAATGTGTATATCTCCTTCCAATGGTTGAATTAATTGTAATATTTTGATCTAAAAATATTTTAGTGAATAGTCCCTCACAATTAGAAACCATGACTAAAATATTTGAGGGTGGAAAAATAATTAAGTCCCCTTGAGAGTCAATTATTTAAATTTTCTGACAAAATCAAATAAAAATCCTAACTGAAAAAAATAATTAATTTTGAGTCAAAAAAGAATTATAGAGATTGATTTATCTCAAAGTGGAAAAAAAAAAAATTGTTGGTGAACAAGAAGTTAATTTTTGGAGGCCCGCCACCAAGGGAAAAATGAACATTTTAAGAAAATTTGGCCACAAGGGAAAAATGGATATTTTAAGTAAATTTGAGCCCTTGGACCTTGGTGGTTAAGCCAAAGTCAAAATTTTGAGGAAATTAATCCAAAATATTAATTTTTGGATTAATAAAAATATGGTTTTTAAGAGAAATTTGATTTTTTCAACAAAAATAAAAATTTGACCACGGAGATTAAAAGATGATAAATTTATTTTAGACATTTGAGATTATTTTGAGGAGGATCAAGCCAACTAGTTGTTATTTTCCATTTGGAGGGGTTTTATCTATAAGGAAGACATTCAACTTATATTTCCCATCTATGGATGAGGTCATTTTGTAATGCATGTGCTGAGTTTCTACTCCGTTGGAAACATTTTTCTCATAATAGAAAGACTTTGGTGTTCAACTCATGGTGTTCTTCCATCTGCTGATCTGTGGGATGTCCTAGTTATGTGTTTATCCTATATTTTTCTACATATTTATCTGTTATTTCATTTGTTAGTGATAAGAACATTCTATCTGTATGAGCTCTCTTTGGTGATCTAATTCACTATATGATCTAACAATTTATCTTAATATTTAATAGAGATTACAAGTATACTAGCCCTTGCGCTCCAAGTTCACAAAATATGGGGAAGATCTGACCTTGTTCGGGCTTTAAGCTTTCATTGTGACAAATTATTTTGGAGGAGGGTTTTGGTTGGTCTATCTTTCGAAGGTATTCATCCATGAAATCTATTTAAAAATTTCTGAAAACTTTTATTTGATCCTAGGCTACAAATATTTAATTTGCTAATGAAAGTTAATAAATTTCTTTTCTAAACATTGTACATTTGTAAATATTAGTAAACTTATTTTCTGACCCTTGTTTTATTTTCTAGCACTTTGGGTTTTGAATTTTGTGTATATATTTGGGGTTTTAGAATTATTTCTTTCATTTTTTGAAGGCAAATCTTCAAGCCATCAAAGGAAATCAAATTATGTTGTGGAGAATCAAGCCCTAGAGCTAGGTTTTGAAAGGTTTCACCTTTCCACGTGAGATACTAGCCATCTCAAGCAAATCAATGGGGTTTTAGATGTTGATCTAGGCCTACAAAGGAAAAAGCTACTATCTAAACCTCATCTAAGCTAAAAATCCAACTAAGAGAGGAAGATGTTGGCCCTATCAAGGTGAATTTTTGAATTTTTTTTGTGGAAAATATTTTGATTGAGTTAATATTTTTGTTGTTTGCAAGGTCTGAAGATTTTCTAAGGCCTCTAAGGCCTAGTTGTGGCCTTCCTAGCCTAGCGATTTTTGTCCTTGTTCCCTAAGACTATAGCCTTTTAAGGTGTTGATCCCTTGTTTCCAACCCTCCTAAGGCTCTTGGTTTCCCTTTTGGGGACTTATACCCTTATCGTAGCCCTTAGAGCGATTTCCTTACATAGTCACAGGCCTTTAGGGCCTTGTTGTAGCCTTAGAGGGGAATCAAACCCTATCGTTCATTCTCCTTTTCCCCTTTTCCCTTAGGTGCATGCCTCTTAGGAATTACTATTGCTTCTAAGAGAATTTTCCTTGTGTCCCATAGGCCTTTTAGGCCTTCTCTTCCCTTGTCATGGCCTTCTTGGGCCATCTTCACCTCATTGCTTCCTTACCCTTATCCTATTAGCCCCATTGTTGGACTATTAACCATTTTATATCCCTCATCCAAGCCATTCTTCAATCATTGATTGGGTTTTTCACTGGTTTATGGTCTTTAGCGTCTTGTCTTGCAATGCTTTTGAAATTAACATTGTGGTTTTAGGAAGCCTAGTCATCCATCTACAAGGCCATTTGGCCTCTTGGTTTGCCTTCTAAGCCCTCATTGTAATCATTGTTTTCATTTACAATTTTGAAACATATATGATAGTGGTATGTTAATAGCTTAAAAAAACATAAAATAAGTCTGAACTCATCAATATTTCACTTAAGGCTACAAACATTTGTCTTTTGGTTCATTAGTTGCAAATAAGTGAAATTGTGGAAAACTATGGTGAAAGTTCAAGCTTGATATAATCACCTACAACCATCATAAGTCACCTATATCAATGACCAAATTACATGACAATGGCATAATAATTAACTTTCAGTCATCTCTTATCATTGGAATATCATTTGCATTGGTTGGGCTTGCATTTATTGGCATATCTTGTCATTTTTTGAGGTCTGTCATATTAATCTAGGGTCTCATATATGCGTCATAAGGTTTAATGATAGTCTTGAATGTGGTATAAAAGTAGTGGACAATCATCTAATTTCACTAGGAATTCAATCCTAGCATATTGTGCATCTTGAGTAAGTGTCCTCTTGTGTGGTTGGGTGTTTTTTTTACTACTGCAATCATTGGTCTCTTAGCTAACATCTATTGCATTTTTTTTTTTGCATTGCATACATAAACATATCATTATTTTCATTTTCATCCATTGCATTCTTGGACTCAAGGATATCATTTTTTGCATTCTCATTGACAAACATAAGTTCTCTAAAAGGGTAATTGAATTGGCAATTGTTGGATAAAATTGGCTTATTTCTCTAGAGAAATAACATTGGTGATGAATGCTATCATTATCGCATTTTATAGCTAGTATATCTCTATCACATTGCTAAACAAGTGAATAATTGGATGATTGGTTATATTGTTTCTTGTGGATTTACGAACTTGTTGCAAGTGAGCTTCACATCTAAAGTTTATAATCTTGCAAATCAAGTCACTTAATTGGTAATCTAAGTATTATCAAGAATTTTCTAATTATGTTTCGAGGCCATCATCATCTAATTGGAATTGTTGAAAGAAGCATTTAATTTTGTATATTTATGGTCATTTCATCAACAATTGTCTATTGTGATCTTGACACCTTTTTTTGAGCACCATCTGTTTGTTTCATTGAGCACTTTCTTTTGGTGAATATTGTCATAATACATTGTTAAGTACTTTGTTATTAAATATCATTGTAATTTGTCTCTATTTAAGACACTTAACAAATTCACCTAAAGATAATCTCTCATTTTTCACTTGCATTCTAGGATTAGTCTTGCACTAATTAATTTACCTCCAAACATAAGCTTGCTTGATAGGGAGATACGACCACCTTTCTCAACCATCTTGCAAAACCTA
>APFE030970640.1:59652-73475 GCA_000404065.3 Pinus taeda | reverse complement strand
AGCAAAGCAATATCCATAAAAGTACCTTGATTGAGATGACCTTTCTGCATAATGGTCTTGAACTCTTCTTCTTCTACATCTAGCTGCAACATGTCCAAGATTATGACATACATAACATTAAACATTATTCATAGGAGGAGTAAAGGATTTTCTTTGAGGAATCTCTTTCCTTGGTTGATGATGAGATGGATCTTTTATTGCTTCGTTAATCACTTTAGATTGCTCTTTAGAGTTCCTTGCTTCACCTTGTGAACTAGATTCACCTTCAACCGTTTCATGGAAACCAAGACCAGTCTTTATAGCAGGAGACCTTTGACTACTAAGAATATCATCCAAGACTTTAGAGCTATCTTGAAATCGTAAAAGCTTATCCTTTTCTTCTATTTTACCTTTCAAGATATTTACCTCAACCTGAAGCTGTTATTCCTTTTCAAGAGATTGCTTTTTAAAATCTTCTTCAGCTTTTCTTCCTTGTTCCATTTGTTCCCCTAGTTTGAGAATCTCCTTTTCTTGTTCTTCATTCACATCC
Source organism: Pinus taeda (assembly GCA_000404065.3). Taxonomy (NCBI): domain Eukaryota; kingdom Viridiplantae; phylum Streptophyta; class Pinopsida; order Pinales; family Pinaceae; genus Pinus; species Pinus taeda. Next base: position 72,946 of record APFE030970640.1, on the reverse strand, counting down.
TGCAGCATTTGTCGAACTCTAGAGACACATTCCAACTGTGCTTTTAAACTGATGACTTCGTTTTCCTGTTTTTCAATAGCTTGGAGTAGATCTTCATTCTGCTTCCTTGACTCTTCAAGATCTCCCTTTAGTGAGAGGATTGTAGCTTCAAGATTTTCATAGTAGCTAGATCTATCTTTGAGTTTCTTGATGATTGAGCTTCTTTCATTGACTTCTTTTCTTAATAATGTCACTTCATGCTGCAATTTTTGATTGGTCTTCCTTGTCCTTGAGAAGTTTTCTTACCTTGTTTCCTTCTTCTAGTTGGGCCTTCAATTTGGTAGCTTCTTCTTTGAAGTCACATTCCCTCTTGTTCAATAGATCTTGTTGGTCTCTAATTTTGTCTGTCAGCCTTTTAAGTTCTGCCTCTATTTGATATCTTTCTTGTTCACCCATAAGAGCAAGTTCAGTAGTTTGACTATCACTTCCATCTGTTTCACAAGGAAATATAGGTGGAATATCAGAGGATAACACATTCATACCTGATAATGATTCTGAATCTGGAGAGCTTCTTATGCCTAATCCCCAATCGATTCTCCCACTGTCATAGTTCTTCTGAGATGACTTCTTTTTCTTAGATACTTTCTTCTTAAGCTTCTTTCCCATTGTTCCACGGATCTCCTTCAAGCGATCAAGCTTTTATCAAAGGACCTGCTCTGATACCAATTGTTGGAAATAATACTGAGAGGGGGGGTGAATCAGTATTATCACATTAATAAAACTTTTTCATTTCCAAACTCTGATTCATATATGCTACTTCCACAACTTCTTATGATTAAGTTAATTGATCTTCAATGAGTGAATTAGAACATTATCAACCATATTATCAGTTAACAGATGCAGTAACATAGAATAGATCATCACACATAAGGCACACACATGAACACCATGATATAAGGTGGAAACCCAATGCGGGAGAAAACCACCTGCTCCAAGTCATCTCAATCTTCTTCTTAATAAGAAAATCCTTTTACAATATTTGTACTGGTGCAGTCTTATACCAGTACGGGAGCTACAACCCCCTTTGGTCTTGTACTAGCTGATCCATTTACTAGTACGCAGGCTGCTACCTGCTACAATGCTCCAAAGATTCCCCTTTGCTTTTGTACTAGCTTAAGTACTAGTACGTAGGCGCCGGCCTACAATCTTCTCTCCTCCAGGTACCACGTTTCATCAATTTTCATACTGGATACACTGAAGCACAACACATAATCTGAAAGGCCACGTTTCATCCAATTTTTCATACTGGACCCAATAACCACATTGAAGCTCATAATCAAACAACCTTCTGAGTCACCCAATCACTAGATCAATACTTATACAATGGGAGTCATCAATCAGATCTAGTCCACTAGATTACATAAAGATGAGTCATTAAGAACCTGATCCATTCATCCATCAATGTATAAACATTTAATCAATCACTGCTGTTATCAGAACTTAATACCAGAAATCAGACATCACTTCAAAACCCAGAACACAGTAATGATAAATATGGATAGCTAAGTAGATTTCATGAGAAGCACACAGCTTCACCCATATAACAGCTGCGTATAAGTACGCACTGTTTCCAACTGCTTCCCTGCGTACGTGCGCACTGTGCCTCACAAACTTCCTTCGTACGTGCGCTCTTTGTCCAATGAACTGCCTGCGCCCCTTCGCATCTGCAGCGCTTCTGGTCCTGCATATCTGCGCACCTGCAATGCTTCTGTGCCTGCGTATCTCCGCACTTTTCTTTCACTGGACCTGCGTACCTCCGGGTATAGATAATTTCGAGACTTCAAGAATAACCCAGACTGTCAGATCTACATATCTGAATATGCGTCGAGGAGATATCAACCCATTAGTAGATCGGATTTGTAGTTCTCATGTTTCTCCTTGATTTAGATCTAGCTATCTCTCATAACCCATCACTAGAATTTCAGATCTAGCTTCTTAAGATATTCAACCCAAACATGCATAAGCCAAATGATCTCCTTTGCTTTATATAGGCAAGCTCTTCTTCAAATCAAGGATCATGGGGCTCAATATTAATAATAAAATAAAACAATACCACGGGCCAAAACCATGATAACACAATACCGTCGGCTAAATACCAAGGGTTAATCATAAGGAACCCCACGTGTTCTTTTCTCTGCCTTGAAGTGAGTGCACTGGGAGTACGCACCTCCTGAACTGTGTAACTGCGGGTATGTACGCACTTTATGTAACACTAGCCTGCGTGTACGCACCTTCTGTAAGGTGTACCTGCGCACCCCTTATTTTCTTCAATATTTGATAGCTGATCATCAATCTCTGCTGCTGACTTGAAGTACTGTGATCTATCACCTGAATGGGTTGCCATCAAGGACAACACTTTAGCCATAATGCCAACAAAGTTTGTAGTAATATATTTGGATGATATTACCATTTTCTCAAAGTCTGATGAAGAACATCTAGACCATCTTAAAAAGACTTTTGAAAAATGTAGAAGATTTGGGCTTTCCTTAAATCCCAAGAAATCCATTTTTGCTCTGGAAGAGGGCAAACTGTTGGGGCATATTGTTTCTAGAGATGGAGTGAAGATAGACCCAGCAAGAGTACAAACTGTGGAAAAAATACCATTGCCTAGGAGTAAAAAGGATATTCAAATTTTTTTGGGAAAAATAAACTTCTTAAGGAGATTTGTGTCCAATTATGCATAAATTGTAAAAGAAATTACTAATATGTTGGAGAAGGAGAATGAAGTACATTGGACTAGGGAAGCTAGAGAATCATTTTCCAGGATTAAAGAAGCATTGCAGGCAGCTCCAGTCCTAATTAGCCCTGATTATCAAAAGCCTTTCCAAGATTTTTCATTCGCATCACCAAATTCAATAGTTGTTGTCTTGCTGCAGAAGAATGATGAAGAGAAGGAGCAACCTGTTGCATTCTTTAGCAAGATTCTCAGGGATGCTGAGATAAAGTCTAATATTCTTGAAAATCAGGTGTATGCTTTAGTAAAAGCCCTAAAAGCCTTTAGAATTTATGTGCTGCAGTCACAAATCATTGCTTATGTGCCAAATGCTGCAGTAAAAGATGTATTAGTACAGGGTGATGTAGAAGGAAAAAGAGGAAAATGGATAGCCAAGATCCAAGAGTATGACTTGGACATAAAACCCACAAAGTTGGTGAAAGGGCAAGGATTGGCAAAAATGTTGACAAAATCGAACTTTCAGGCATTGGGAATCAACTTGCTGACACCTGTGGATGAAGGAACAACTGAAGAAAGTGAAGAAAAGCCAGATCCAGGTTTGAAGATCATGTATAAATTTTTATGTTCAGAATGTTACAAGCATATAATCCATTATTTGTGTTTTCTCTCATGTCCCCAATCCTTGGATAGAACAAAGTATAGAGCATTAAAGATCAAAGCACAACCATATGTGATTGTGGAAGGCAGATTATATTGGAAGGATCCTGTAGGAATTTTGTTGTTGTGTTTAACAGAAGATGAGTTTACAGAGGCAATCAAAGATTATCATGAGGGGTTATGTAGAGGACATTACAGTTGGAAGGTTACTACACATAAAATCCTTCAGGCAGGATTTTATTGGCCCACTCTATTCCGTGATACCAATAAATTTGTCATAAGTTGTCAGGAATGTCAGCTTTTTGCTGAGAAGAAGAGGCTAGCTCCCTTGAATTTGATCCCAGTCTTCATAGAAGAACCATTCAGACAATGGGGTCTAGACTTTGTTGGGGAGATTAACCCACCCTCAAGTGGACAACACAGGTGGATTCTTATAGCTATTGACTACTTCACCAAGTGGGTAGAAGCTATTCCTACTAAAAGGGAAAATGACCAGGTGGTGATGAAATTCTTAGAAGAAAATATTTTTAGCAGATTTGGATGCCCTGCCAAAATCATAACAGATAATGCTCAAGTCTTTAGTTAAAACAAGTTTAATGCTTTTTGTCAAAAGTACAATGTTATTTTATCCCATTCAACAGCTAATCATCCACAAGGAAATGGTCTGGCTGAATCAACAAATAAAACATTGACGAGGATCCTTAAGAAAACTATTGTAGAGAATCAGAAAGATTGGGATTCTAAGCTGAAGTTTGCTCTCTGGGCTGCTAGTGGAACTACAAGGAGATCTACAGGCAAATCACCTTTTGAATTAGTATATGGAACTCAGGGTTTGTTTCCAAGTCAACTTGTGAAGCCTGTGATTGCAATTATTTAGGAGGTGAAAGAAGAACCCAATGCTTTGATAAGAAGAATGAATAAAGTAGTGGAGCTAAGTGAAAACAGGGACAAGGTAAGAGACAACTTGATTATGTATCAATCAAAGATGAAAAGTAGCTTTGACAGAAAAGCCAAGGAGATTGACTTTAAAGTTGCAGACCTAGTATTCGGATGGGATACCAGAAGGGAAGATAAGGGTAAGCATGGGAAGTTTGATCCTCTCTTGTATGGTCCTTTTAGAATTGTTGAAGCAAGGTCTAATAACACTTTTCTTCTTGAGAATCTTGATGGTGAGATTCTACAGTTGCCTGTCAATGGGTAGTGCCTCAAGCATTACTTCCAGTTTTGAAGCATAAGCATCCTATCATTGTAGATACCAGAGTGAATTCAGTGTACAAATGCCATAGAATTTGAATTGGTTAAGCAATATATGACTCCATGCCCAAGGTGAAGGCACTGATTTGCGGTTCTTAGTGCTTCTATGGCAAAAGCAGTATCACCAGGTGGAGCCAGATCTTGTAGCATCCATTGTTATTTAAGTTTTATTTTCATTTATACCACAAAATGAAATAAAAAGAAAGAATACGAAAGAAATGGTTAATTTTATATTATTAATGGCTTTGAAAGTGATAAACCTGCGAGAAGATCTAGGTCATCCGTTCAACAGGCCACAAATCTGACGGCAATCACGTAGTTAACTAGAATGGGATTTATTTCGGAGACCGGATGCGATGTTGTATCAAATACAACTTAATTCGCTGAAGTCCGAGCTAAATATCGGGTCAGAAAGAAATCAGGTTCTATCTTTAAAATTGGACCCGATTCCAATTCAAACCCGATAAATCATTAACTAGTAGTTTTATTTTCCTATCGGGTCCATATGACGTCGACGGATATCGGGCGGCAAGTAATCGAGTTTTATCTTGCAAATCGGACCCGATAAATCATTAACTGGTAGTTTTATTTTCCTATCGGGTCAGTATGGGAGTCAAAGGGGCGTTGAAAGGCAGACACAACAAGTTATGAACCGAAGTGTTAATTCTTTTGAGTTACGGGGTAACCAAAGGTTTGTCGTTGTCTAAAATTCATGCAGGTTCAAGAAGCGCGATCAAGCGATAACTTGATGAGTGCATTGAGGTGTGCTATGGGGGAGCAAGGAGCATGAAGATTAATTAAATCTCAACCCCCGCAGTTGACCGTTATGTTAGCACGGTTGACCGCAATGTGTGGCTTGAAATTACTACGGGGGTTCGACTTCGTTGAAGCTCCCGTACATTCTTTAACCCTGCGATGGGCTCCCAAAGCTTTCCGCCCCATGTCGCTCATTCCACATCTTCCACCACTTACCTCTGTTAATTTCCCACATCACTCACCGTACCCCGCCACTTCATCCACTACTCCATTAATGCACAACATTTATTTCACAACATTCATTACAATTTTTTTCCCCGTTCAGTTATTGTATATAAATAAAGTAAAGGAGAACGTTGTATTGATCATTTGCTTGTAAAACGAGCGATTTTCTTTCTAATTTGAATTTTCGAGTCAGCAATTGTCTTCAACAACTGTATTCCGAGTCAGCAACTGTCACCCACCAGACGCCATGACTAAGCAAGTAATTTCTTCCTCAATCATTCATACCCCATTAATGGATGTCAAGCACGATATTTTGGATACCCCCTGTACCTTTAAACACCTTCCATTGTATCAAGAGGTCATGCTGAACCACAAAAAATCTCTTGTAGCCATGGCAATGGTTAGGTTAGGTGTCCTAGCTGCTTTTGTTCCCATAACTCATTTATTTCCTGAATTTGTCCAATGGTTAGCCTCAGCAATGTACCCTAAGAAATGTTTTGTGATGAACAGTCAGGGGAAAATGTTTTCCAAGTAACTTCACAGCTAATACACCAAGCCTTCAATTATCCTGTGTCAGGGAATTACACTTCTTTTACTGAAGAATCCCTAATTTCTTATTATGAAAACATGTCTCCTCAGGAGCTTTCCCATGTCACTTCTTTTTTAGCTCCTAAATCTCGTCAATTCTCCCTTGATGGCAATCTTTTCTCTCTAGAGATGTTTGCAGTTGATATAAGGCCTGTGTTGCAAATAATTGCTAAAATTTTGGGAAAGGAAGACTCCAAGCAAGTAGACAAAGTTGTGCTGGGATTCTTCTCTTTAATGATGAGGCCCGAGACAGTGCTAGACATCCCAGCTTTTTGGGTAGAGGTTATCAATACTCAATTTATGACTTTACCTCTCACTGGTTCTTTCAAATTCCCTTCAGCCATCACTTATTTATTTTTGTATAAAAATGTTGATCATTTCTCTAGTTTAGGGTTGAATATGGTTGATATCAACAAAAAGAAGCAATCAGCAGTGTTCTGGACAGACCTAATAAGAGGTGACCCAGAAGATGGTGGTTTATTTGAGTTTGTTTTTGTATTTCTTCCGGTGGCTTATAAGATTCTGAATGGAAGCCTACCCCCAAATTTCTTTCCTAAAGCTCAGGAGCATCTTTAGTTGAGTAAGGATGTGAGATGTGGAGATTGGTTTATTTTTGAAGAACATGTAGAGATTAAGATTTGTGGAGCTTCTGTCAAGCCATACAGGTTACCTAAGTTCGTGCCAATGAGGCTTTTTGCTCTTGAATTCATAAGGCAGAGCTTAGATGTTGATCAAGTTCATTTTGTTCCTATGAAGAAAGGCTTCTTTTTCAAGTTGCCTAAAGCAGTGGGGCCCTTCATTGTAAATACTAGACAAACCGCTCTAGAAGTTAAAAAATTGTTGAATGATATGGGTTTTCAACGGGAGGTTGAGTGGGCTTATGACCCTCACTAAGTTATTTCAAAGAGAATATTGGAGAATGGCTACTCAACTTTTCTACATGAAAGCAGACCTGAAATTGAACAATTGGCAAATGGAGGTTTGCAAAACATTTAGGGAACAGAGGTTGAAACCCCTAGAATTACAAAAAAAGGGGTCAAGAGATCTAGAGAAGAAGTCATTGATCTGGATGAGGAAGAGTCTGAAACAACAAAGAGGATCAAGCTGCATGATGGAGTGTCTTTTTCACAACCTGGTTTGGTCATTCAGTTGGGAGAGATTGAAGGTGCTCTTGCTTCCCCATCTTCTAGAGAACCTGCTCATGATTAGGTTCCTTTAGTACAAAATATGTTTGCTCAAATAGTCGAAAGAAATTTGAAGATAAAGCTGAATATGGAGGCTCAAGCTCAGTCTGAAGTAACCCCTGAGCAAACCAAATTGCTATCTGCCATGGATTTGGAGAAGAGCCAACTAAAAATTGTTTTTTCTCACCATACAAAAATATCAGTGGGATCTTCAAGCAGTTTTAGGACTATGAATTTGACTGTTGACGCCCACAAGCTCCCAATGCTTGACAAGGTCAATCTACATATGAAAATTGGGTAGTTAATTGTAAATGATCTATATAAGACAAATGCAGCAGCAATAAAAGCAGAAAAAAATGCTTAATAAGGTAATTCAACAGTTGAAATTGGAAAAGGCCAATGTTAGGGCTTTGAATGCTCAAATTGAAGAGTTAAAGCAAATTATCATCAAAGTAGGGGTCAATCCTGATGACCAACCTGTTGTTCAAAAGTTATTGCAATCTTCTAAGTCAGAGATCGGGATCTTGAAAAAGAAATTGAATTTACCAACAGGTGAGCATCCTATAGCTGCAGGGATAGTTGAAGTGGAAAATGAAAAAGAAAAGCTTTTACAGGATGTGTTACAGAAAACTGAGGAAGTTTCTTTACTTAAAGAAACTCTTGACAAGTTGCAAAAATAGCTGGACACTCATGTTTGTACAGTAGTAGTGCCATCCAACACAGATGATCCAGCAACACAGGTTTTACAACTGGAAATAGAGCTTAAAATGGCTGAGATTGATGCTAAGAAAGCCCAAAGAGAGTTGGAAACAACTTGGAAACTATTGAATTTAAGTGAAGAGGAATCAAGAAGGGAAAAGGATAATGCAAAGAAGTACAAATAGGATCTTTTGAGGGCTGAAGATGAAATCAATAGATTAAAAGAGAAAATGAAAGGTAATGTGTCCTTAATTCAAGCCAGATAAATCTTATGGGATGAGATTATTGAAGTTATCAAAGGCATCTGGGAATTTCTAGTGATTCTTTCATAAGAAAAGACACTCATTCGGGATATGGAAGAGGTGGTCACTAAAAATAAGCAGAAGGATCTAGATAGATCAAAGTTTGCAAAGAAAATGATAGATTTCGTTAATTCTAAGTCTGCTACAGAATTGAAGGAACATGAAATGCCTAACAGAATATCATGTGCTATTGATTTTAATAAAATGATTGTTATAAATATCTGCAGGGTTACTGCTGAAAAGAAGATAAAGGAGATAAAGGAGGCAGTTTCAAAGTTTAACATCTTGTTTCATAAGAGGGTTAGGGCTGGACTTCCTTCTTGCTGGGATCTACAAGGAAACTTGTTGCCATGGAACACATACGAGACTTTGTTGGTTGAGGCGAAGAGCAAAGTTGACAACACTCATGAAAGGACAACAATGTTAAAGGGAGCTACTATAGTGAATTTCTTGAACAAGGATTTTATGCTTCTCTGGGTTGTAAAGACTCTATTTACTGACAAGCCCACTTACAGCAGGGTTACAAATTGCAGAATATCACTTAACAAGTTAGAAGAAGCACCAAAATCACATGTGCCATTATGGAGAAAGTGCAAGGAATGGATGATAGAGCAACACAAAGATACACTAGCGAAACCACAGGCTCTAGCTATAGATTCAAACAGCGAGCAACAACCTCCCATCATTCTCTGATTTCTATTACTTCTTTTTATCTTATTTTCTCGAAATGAATGAGGTGTTTTTACCCTTAGATGTAACATTTTGTAATGATATTTACTTTAAAGCAATTAGAGGATAGTTAGGTAGTTTAACAGGTTTGGGTGGTTATTAACTATCCTATAATGTATAAAAGAGGAAGATTATAGAAAAAAAGGGGTTGAATTTTGGAGAACCTCGAGACAACACTATTTTTTACTTAATGAATAGATGATTAATAAAAGAATCAAGAATTTCCATACATGTTGGGTACGATTTTGTTATTTCTCAATTGTGCATCATTTTTGTTTATTCATCTCTTTAAATATGGTAATGAAGCAACATGTCTTTATTTGCTGATGTAAATGAAGTTAAAATCCTTAAAGGCGCTCCCATATGTAAAACCTCCTTTCATATGTTTCCTCTAAATTACAGAGAATAGTTCATGTTAAACACAGCATATTGTCTTTAATTTCCTTACATATTCTTCTCATCACATTCATATTCAACATCACATGGCATTTTGAAACTTTCTAAGTCATCTAAATATTGAGAATTTAAGGTCAAGTCCTTTAGACTCTTCAAATAAGGGATTGAACAGAGATATATGTGATAAGCCTAATAAATTATTAATGTCTTAGGCACAATTTCTACACAGCGAGGAAATTAGTTTCCTAAGGGATAACGACTGGCATGATCTTAGTTGGGATAGTCATCATCCTTCTTCTCTATTCTGACGATATTGTTCTTCTCACAAGGTGCCCATATAATCTTGATAAGCAACTTAGACTTCTTAAGGATTTTTGCTCTACCATTGGTATGATTGTTAACACTGACAAAACAAAATTTATGATTATCAAATCCAAGGACACTTATGCTAATTTTATGTGTGACAATAGTAACTTGGAGGAAGTGTCTTCATACAAGTACCTAGGAATTGATATTCATCACAAGCTCCACTGGAGTTATAGCACTGAGAAAAGGATTAATGGGGGGTGGAAAGCTTATTTTGGTTTTGAAAATAATTATAAAATGACAGACCTCGTAATGTGGGATAGAAAGAAGTTCCTCTTTGAAACTTTAGTCACTCCCATTATCTTATATAGATGTGAGGTTTGGGGTTGCCTAATCTCTAGAGAATCATGGAGAAAGATTGAGCAAATCCAGAAGCATCTTATAACGTATAACCTCAAAATATTAAAAGTAATACACCCTATCCTATTCTCCTTATAGAAGTTTGTATTTCCCCTATCGAGAACCTAGCTATGACTAGGCTTTTATTGTACAAGCACAAACTCAATAACATAGGAGACCATAGACTTCCTAAGCTAGCTTTAAATTATAGCCAAAACCACCTAAGGCTCAAATGAGGTTGGGAGATTGACGAGAATGTTGCATTGCAAAACATTAATAACATTAAAAATATTGTTACTTCTAAGTTCAAAGAAAAAATGTGGTGTGAGAAAGATTTAGTAGCTAAACTAAAATTAAGATATTGTAAGGAGGTCATTAACCCCACCCTAGAAGATCAAAAATATCTCTCTATTTTAACTAGCTCAAAGAGGAAAATTAATATAGCCAACATTAGAACGAACTCTCATGAGCTCCATAGTGAAACGGGTCGTTGGGTAGTTCCTAAAACACCATGGATGGAAAGGATCTGCCATCTCAATGAGAATCTGAACATCAAGGATGAAAATCACTTCCTCTTAGAGTGCCCTGTGTACAACTACATTAGATCTCAGTTTCATAATCTTTGTTGCAATACTGACCTTCCTAGCATTTTACGATGTCTGTAGGTTTTAACCCCGTACAGAAATTACCTACATACGAATTCTAAAATACAAAAAAATAAAAAATGCGAGAGCATAACACATAAAACACATATACATAGAGATTTCCCCTGGATCCCAAAACTGGGACTACAGCTTAATTTTTCATTATGTTCCTTTCAATGTTATAATACATATTTATACATACCGAAGCATCCAATACAATGGACCGAAAACCAACGCGTCCAATACCATGGACCGAAAACCATCGCGTCCAATACCATGGACCGAAAACCATCGCGTCCAAAAAGCATGTGCGAAAATCATGCACAAAACCATAGGTGAGTCCGCCCAACCTAACATAGGGTCCAAAACCAAAATTTTCATAAAGTGGGGTTACCGGTACACCTCAAACCCCCCAGTTAACTACGTGGACTAGTTGTGGAAATAATATAACACAACCCAACATTCTCCCACTTGTTGTTTTCTTTCCACAGGGGGCCACAAGAGAGCTTAGTCATTTTTCCATCCCTAAAATGCCCATTGTCTCTCTACACCAATTGAACTTCTCAGAGCTCACAAATTTTGTCAATGCATCTGCAGTATTCTTCAAAGTGTCCACCTTTACTAGCATCACCTTTTTGTCTTCTATCATATCCCTCACAAAGTGATACTGAACATCAATGTGCTTTGTCTTTGAATGATATGCGGGCTTCTTTGCCAAGAAAATTGCACTTTGGCTGTCACAGTCTATCCTTATAGCTCCCTGTACTAACCCCATACTTTAACACAATCTCTGTCAGCCAAACTGCTTCCTTGCTTGCATGAGTGGCTGTCATGTATTCTGCCTTTGTAGTTGATAATGCCACTACAGATTGTTTTTACTCATCCAACTGACTGCACCTCCAAATAGGTTAAACACATACCCACTTGTAGATCTTCTCTGATCCAGATCTCCAGCCCAGTCTGCATCAACAAAGCCACGGATATCCAACACTCTGCCCAATCCTGGTCTTCCTTGGTAGCACAAACCATAATCACTAGTGCCACGCAAATACCTGAAAACCCGCTTCACTGCTATCCAGTGCTCCTTCCCTGGTTTTGACATAAACCTGCTCAATACTCCCACTGCATGTGAAATGTCTGGTCTAGTACAAACCATGGCATACATCAAGCTACCGACTGCACTTGCATATGGAACACGGACATGTCCTCTTCCTCTTCTTGTGTCTTGGGACACTGTTCAGCAGATAACCTCACACCTACAGGACCTTCACCGGTATACTATCCTGCATATTAAACCTCTGCAATATTGTCTCGACATACTTCCTCTGGTTTAACCAGGCTTCCTCTTTGCCCGATCTCTTTTAATTTCCATGCCCAAAATATAGTTTGCAGCACCGAGATCTTTCATGTCGAATTTGGAGGACAATGGGTCTTCAAATCCTGGATAATTTATTTGTCATTTCCAACCAACAACATATCATCCACATACAAGACCAGATAAAAAACACGACCACCAATTAATTTAAAATACACACAATGATCTGCTTTGCTTCTGGTGAAGCCAAGTCCCCGTATAAATGTATCAGATTTCTGATACCACATCCTTGGTGACTATTTTAACCCATACAGAGACTTCTTTAACTTGCATACTATTTCTTTCTTACCCTTCACCGCAAAGCCTTCAGGTTGCTTCATGTAGATTTCCTCTTCCAAATCCCCGTGAAGAAATGTTGTCTTCACATCTATATGTTCTACCTCAAAATCAAAAGCAGCAGCAACAGATAAAAGTAATCTAATAGAAGTTACCTTGGCAACAGGAGAAAAAATATCACCAAAATCAATTCCCGGCACCTGGGAATAACCTTTTTCTACCAACCGAGCTTTGCATTTCTCCACCTTCCCTTCTGCATTTGTCTTCTTCTTGAACACCCATTTGCTGCCAATGGGTTTCATTCCAGGCGGCAACTCCACCAGATCCCAAGCCTCGTTTTTGTGCAAAGATGCCATTTCATCAACCATGGCCTCTTTCCAGAGTTTTCCATCCTTTGAATCCACTGCTTCCTTCACGGTTCTGGGATCATCATCAGTAATAGACAAAGCAAAATTTGAACACAAAGCAGATTGACTATACCTTTTTGGCTGCCTTCTTTCTCGAACTGATCTTCTCACAGCTGGAGTTTGTGGCACTTCATCTTCTGATTTCTCCTCTGCGGTAGAGTCTTATTCTTCCTCCTTTAGCTCAAACTCTATCTTCTCAGGTTCCTTTGGTTGGACTTCATGTTTAATAACATCTTTGACCTCTCTGAACACCACATCTCAGTTGTACACAACCTTCCTTATTACTGGGTTCCAAAGCTTATAACCATTTAAACCATCCTTATACCCAATAAAGATGCACTTTTCAGATTTACTATCCAACTTGGTTCTTTTCTCTTTTGGAAC
>APFE030970640.1:22827-57066 GCA_000404065.3 Pinus taeda | reverse complement strand
ATTAGAAAAAAAGAAAGAAAAGGAAATCAAACCAAAAATAAAAAATTAGTAACCAATAGAGATGGAAGTTACTAAACAACCCATAATAAGACCTCAACCAATAACTTTACAAATAAATAAATTTAAATAATAATTAAAAAACAAAATTTGAATTCACAATTTTAAAATATGGATAAGTGGCAATAAAATTTGGTCAAAGACTACCATGTCTACGACAAGTATAATAATAAAATTATCACTGATATTATAATTTTTTCCTTATTTAAATTTTATTTTTAAATGTATAAATCAATTTTATATTTTTTAAAATTTAACATTCAAAATTAACAATTTAATAAAATTAAATAATTAAAAAATTAAATAATTAATATAAATTACAATTAAAAATAAGTGTTTTATTTACCTTTGTCTTGAGGATGAACCACATTAGATGGTTCGAGACGTCAACCATATTTTAATGATGTGATTAATCTGAAAAACAATCTTTATTATTATGGATCACAAAAGTATAAGATCTAGCAATAAATATTTTATTTATAGATTTCATATAATCAAGATAGATGTTCCCTTGATGGGGGTGATCAATTGCCTAAACAGTTGTCTCACGAGGGGCTTTTGGAGTATGCTCTAGCTCCATGCACTCATTAACTTATCCCTCATGTGCAATCCAAACAATCATTCTGCTAGTACGAAGGTTCGTCCCGCATGAACTGTTGATAAATACGAAGGTTGGCTTGGGTATCGGTCCATCTTGGAAGCTCGTGCGATGAATTTTGGTTGTGAGGATGAACGAGGTGTGTGGATCTAGCTCTGTGGCGGCTCCCTGAGGTCCCGCCCTTGATTGTGAGGCACAGTGCCGAGCAGTGGCACCGTGGTGTGGTTTTGGCTTCTTTATCATCTTTGTCTCTGGGATCCGGGCACATGAACGGACAAGGTACTGAGCAGTTTCCAAGAATCCATCCATTTTTGCCTTGAGCTTAGCATTGCACCTTTTTCGGGTCTTCGATACTATGTACGTGGTAAGCAGTCTGCATTTTCTAATTCCTCTGCACATGTTTACATTTTGAAGGTCGTCCCTCCAATGGTTTGTAGTTGCGTGATTGTTGTCTCTCCGTGGGCCCTCCCTAGTACTTTCTGGTGCAAGGGTGCCTCTAGGCTGGCTGGAGAATGGTTTGTATGTTTTGTTGTGTGGTGGGCCTCCAAATTAGACATAAATTAAGGCCCATATGACCATCCTTCAACCCATTAAACCTCTCTTTTTGCATTAGATGATGTATTTTTAACTTTAATATGTTCATTAGGAATGTCTATGGATAATTGTATATTTGTGCCTAATATTATTTCTTTTTGTGGAATATTATGAGAATATTGGGTAGATTATAGAGATTTGGAGAAGGAGATAATCTAAGGACCTGCTCCCTACTATAAGAGGATCAATATTAAATAATAAATCAACAAGATATTATGGAATTATGGCACAAATTCTGGAGCTCCAATGATTGAGAAAATCTGGGAATGTGTTCCTTGCTATTTAATGCAAATTCCTAGTATTGGGAACCAGGTCCACTAATCAAGGGATTTTGGTGGGGAAATCTTCCTCATTTCATGGGGGATGATTCCTAATAATTTTGTATAAGTACCAAGTCAAATTTGCCTCTAGGAGTAGATTTTTATTAGTCTTCTTGTGGAGAGAACTCCTATTTTTGCAACTCCACTTTCATTTATTGCAGGGATGTAATTGTATTCATGGAAATAATGAATATTGGTGCCATGTTCAGCTTCTAAATCTTGGTCTCCTTCATAGGACTCTGAGTTTCCCAGGAGCCTCAGAGCCCCTTTTATCATTTACTTTTCTTCTTCTCACTTCTTATTCACATGCATCTCTTGTTCTTATTTTTTTTTTTTTCTATTTCTGCATTTAGTATTAATGATTTCTTGTTGTAGGATTGGGTTAAATGGTTGAAGTAAGTTATTTTGCAGGATCACAAGCATCATTTCATCATTGGAATAACTTTGGAAGGTCATAGTAATCATTAAGCTACTTGGATTAGTTTGTGTATTCCCAAATCTAGATTTCTGGAAATCCCTTGTGGCAAATGACAATAAATTTCTGTTATTTTTTAGAGCATGCTAACGAGCTTCAATCTAATCAACTTTTTGAATGGAATCAACTCGATTGAAGCTCGTTAACATGCTCTAAAAAATAACAGAAAGATATTGTTATTTTCCACAATGGATTTCCAGAAATCTAGATTTGGGAATAAGCAAACTAATCCAAGTAGCTCAATGATTACTATGACCTTCCAAAGTTGTTCCAATGATGAAAAGAAGCTTGTGATCCTACAAAATAACTTACTTCAACTATTTAACCCAATCCTATAAAAAGAAATCATTAATACTAAATGCAGAAATAGAAAAAAATAAGAACAAGAGATGCAAGTGAATAAGAAGTGAAAGGAAGAAAACTAAATGATAAAAAAGGGCTCTGAGGCTCCTGGGATCGCCGAACCCAAGGAAACTCAGAGTCTTATGAAGGAGACCAATATTTAGAAGTTGAACATGGAAGCAATCTTCATTATTTCAAAAGTTGCTCCTTTGCGCGCGCATAGCTCTGGTGTGACCTGAGTCTCTGCCTCCAGCGCCATGGCCCCGGGAGGGGGCCCCGAGGCCCCTCCTCCTTCGCCTCCTCCACCAGAGATCCTTGCTTTCAGGAAGCTGATCAGCTCCAGCAGTAAACACCCAGCAAAGGAAACTCAACGCAAATTTGTAAAGAAACTTGACAACATCCCCACAGTCGCCCTGCCCGTTGAAGATTCTTGCAGATCTGCTATGAACTTAGTTGAAAGAGGGCTCATCCATCAATTTATAGGTCATGTCCTTCCCCCAAGGCCGTTGAGGCATGGGTACAGAGGAACTGGCGACCATTAGTAAAGGAAGGCATCAAAAGTTTTTTTGGTTGGTAAGGATTTTTTTGTCTTTGTTTTTTATTCAATAGAAGATAGAAATCTCATTTTTAGGAATGGACCATATATCGTGGGACCTCAGGGTCTGTATTTAAACTCATGGTCACTAGATTTTGATCCGACACAAGATGTGCGGTCAGCAATTCCAGTGTGGGTGCTCCTCCCACATCTACCATTGCACTGCTGGAACCCAAAGTCACTAGAAACAATTGGTAACACCCTGGGAAAATATATAAATCGA
Organism: Pinus taeda; assembly: GCA_000404065.3. NCBI lineage: Eukaryota > Viridiplantae > Streptophyta > Pinopsida > Pinales > Pinaceae > Pinus > Pinus taeda. The sequence continues at coordinate 53,862 of APFE030970640.1, read as the reverse complement.
TCAGAGAGAAGGGATCAGTACTCATGTGCAAGAATATGTGTCGAAGTCAACTTGGAAGTAGGGTTACATGAAGGCATAAAGTTAAGAATAGCAAATTGATCTTATATACAAGAGTTAGACTACGAGCAGCTACCATTCAAATGTAGACATGGCCATGAATACAGGCATTTTGCAAGATACTGCGAAAAAAGGCGGAGGAAGATACAGAGAAGTCGAAAGGAGAAAAATGGACCCAGGTGCAAAAAGTAGTCCCGGCCAAGGCGAGTAATAGGAATAAAGGGAAAGAGGTATCGACGGAATTTGGAGCTCCCTTAACAAGAATGGTACAATAGGAAGGAAGAGGGGAACAACTAAGGACAACAACCTCAATAAACCCATTCGACACCCTCAGCACATCAACCGAAATTCTAGAATTAGTGATAGAGGAGATTGATCACCAAGTTCCTCCACTCGAAGTAGAAAACGAGAACATAGAAGTAACCCAACTTGACTCCCCAGCAGGAACCTCCTCCTCACCTACCTATGCAGAAATGACAAGGAAAAAACCTCCGGAAACCTCTAGGTCATCGGAAGATGAGACATTCGAGAGACCCTCGAAATGAGTTGGAAGGAAATCAAATAAGGAAGCCAGGGAAGAAGAAGCCGAGAGGCAAAAAATGAAAGGCAGTCAATCCTCCATTGAAATGTCTGTCGAGAGAAACACCAAACTAAGGCACCCCTAAGGGGGGAACAACTCACTCCACTCCCATTAAATAATGAGACTAATATCTTGGAATTGCAGAGGCCTGGGGAACCCTGCCAAAGATGAAGTAGTTAAAGACCTTCTGAAAATAGAAACTCCCAAGATCCTCATGCTCCAAGAGACTAAGATTGAAGGGAAACCCTTCTTGAGATCAGTAAGTTCAAATGGGGAAAAAATGCAGGAAAGGCAATTAGTGCAAGAGGTTCCTCTGATGGCCTAGCAACATTGTGGTTGGAGGACAAGTTTCAATTAGAAAGCTCCTTTGAGACCCAACATTGGATATACACTGAACTCTGGCACCTCTCTAGTAAGCTCGACATCTCTCTCTTCAACCTTTATGTTCCAGTCCTCCTTACAAAGAAGAAAGAATGCTGGCAGACCTTGTCTGATTTCTTAGACATTTACTCCCCTCAGAATATAATAGTGGCTGGAGATCTCAACCTCGTATTTGAACCAAAAGAAATGAGAGGTGGCAATAGTGGCAGGGACCAAATGCTTCCATTGGTAGAGGAGCTAATTCTTCTTTGGGATATTCTTGGCTTCAAACCGAAGAAAGGTCTTTACACCTTGACAAACAATAGAGCTGGGGCAGAAAACATCTCTGCTCGAGTAGACCGATTCCTAGCGCAGAGCTCTTTGTTGCTAGGAAAAGTGTTGATCTCCTCGAAAATTCTCCCAAAGTTGGCCTCAGGCCACAAGCCTATCCTCTTACAGTTGGAAGAGGAAGAAAATTTGGGCCCTATCCCTTTTAGATTCAACCCGCTTTGGTCAGGGAAAGAAGGGTTCATGAAAATTGTTCTGGGGCCATGGTCCACACCTGTGACAGGATCTCCCAGCTTCGAGTGGGAGCAGAAACTAAAAGTAACCAAGAGAGCTCTGAAAAATAGATTAAAGAACCCTCAAATTCTCTTACCAGCAACAGAAAGGAGACAATTCAGTTTTTATTAGATCTGCAAATGGATTTGGAAAGTAAGGAGATCTCTTCTTCAGATTTAGAAAAAGAACAAGTTGCCCAGATCAAATCATTTCACGCTTTCCACCAAGAAGAAGAGTCCTAGAGGCATAAGTCTCGAAGCCTGTGGCTAAAAGCTGGAGACCGAAACACCTCTTTCTTCCACAGGCAATATAGAGCTCGGCTATCCCAAAATCATGTCTTTGAAATCACTTCTTCAGATGGGATTGTTCTCAAAGGTCAAGAACAGCTAAAAGAGGCAGTAGAAGATCATTTCCATAATCTTTATAAAGAGGATGGGAATGGCAGTGAAGAAGTTATCTCTGAATTTCTCTTTCACATTCCGTCTTTGGTAAGCAAGGAGGACAACACTAGTCTCACGAAACCTTTCCCCGAGGAAGAAATTTGCAAAGTAATTTGGTCCATGGAGCCAAACAAGGCACCAGGACCTGACGACTTCTCAATTCATTTTTATAGAATCTGCTGGGAAATAATAAAAACTAATTTACTAAGGATGATTAAATATTTTCACCAAAAATCTAAAGTGGGAGGCAGTACAAATTCTACCTTTCTTGCATTAATAGCAAAAGAAGTGAATCTGGGCACTTTTGACAGGTTTAGGCCAAGCTCGCTCTACAATGCATCATACAAAATCCTGACAAAATTGCTAGCAAACAGAATCAAGCCATTGCTTGGGAAACTCATTTCTCCCACCCAAGGTGGCTTTATCAAAGGGAGACATATCCTGGACAATGCAATACAGGTGCAAGAAGTCATACACTCCAGTTATCTTCGGCAGGAGCAAGGTATGCTCATAAAGCTAGACATGGCAAATGCATTCAACCGGGTAAATCTTTCTTTCCTATACAAAGTCCTCATTTCCTTTGGTTTCAGCTCTAACTTTGTCAATTGGATTAAAGCTTGTACTGAAAAGCCATGGATAGCTCCTTTAGTTAATGGTAGGCCAACAAACTATTTTCAAGCCTTGAGGGGAATAAGGCAAGCTTGCCCTCTTTCCCTTTTCTTTTACATCCTGATGGCAGACTCGTTAAGTAGGAAACTAACCGCTGAAAAGAAAGCAGGGACAGCTCCAGGAGTCAGGCTGACGAAAGGGATAGAGCCTCTCCACCATGCATTATTTGTAGATCACTCTCTTCTTTTGGGTGGAGCCTCCATCAAGATAGCCAAAGTTTACAATGGAATTCTTCAAAAATTATGTAGCATATCAGGAGCTCTTATAAATAAAAGGAAAAGTGCAATATACGGTTGGAATGTGGATCAACATGCAATCCAGATAATAGCCCTCTCCTTAGGCTTCTTGGGATAAAATCAAATATCTCGGGTTACTAATAACCCTAGGCTCTAACAAATTTTCGCTGTGGAAAGAGGTAATAAGCAAAATTAAGTCCAAGATTACAGCTTGGGGAGGACAATGGCTCACCAACGTTGGCAAATTCATCCTTATAAAATCTGTTTTATCCTCTCTGTCAATTTATCAGGCTTCCTTTCTTCTGGCTCGAAAGAAGATCACAGAACAGATCTCCAAATTGATCAGGGATTTTCTGTGTAGAGGAGGAAGAGGAAATCAAAGAAAATTTCACTTATTGAACTGGGACACAGTAAAATGCCCCATCTCTGAAGGAGGCCTACACATAAGAGACCCAGGCCTTGCTAATCTGTCTCTTGGAGGCAAAATCCTTTAGACCCTCTTCTCAAACAGCAAACATCCTGTCAGTCAAATTATAAAGAAAAAATATCTAAAAGGCTCAATGCTAAGAAATATTTAGATAGATAACAACATCAAAGGGACGATGATATGGCATCTATGCCATCGGGGGATCGAGTTCTTCTAAAACCACTTGTATCGCATTCCTGGCAATGGAAAACATGATGTTATGGCAAGACAACATAAGGGTACAATCGCCTCTTAGAAAATATGAAGCAATGAAAGGAATTAGGAACTGGCTCATGCAACAAGGAATTCTCACCCTGGCGGACATTTCAACATGGGACGACTCTGGAAACTGGAAAAATTGGGATATTTCACAAGCTCCAGAGCAGCTGTGCAGTCAAAAGACACTCCTGGAAGAAGCTTTAACGGGCTTGGCACTGGTACACTTGCATTCGACGAATAAATGGGGATGGGGAAAGACAGGAATCTACAAGGCAAGGCATGGATTTGCCTCTCTTCAAGCACAACAAGCTCCAATCCACATTGCATCTTTGTGGAAACAGGTACGGGACCCTCTCGGTCTCCCCAAAATAAACTTTTTCACCTGGGTTTTAATGCATGGGAAAGTGCTAACTGGCGACAATCTGAGTAAAAGAGGTATTCACGGGCCACATTGGTGTTCTCTTTGCTAGAAATCCCAAGAAACCATGGAGCATGTGTTCGTGGATTTCTCTTTTGCTCAAGAAGTTTGGGACTGCATCCTTCAAGGCCTCAATGTCTCTGCCCCATCGCAAGTCACAGTAGCTACCCTTTTCAGCACCTGGAGAATGGGATACCCCCACGTGAACCAAATAAAGACAACGTGGAATAGAATCTAGAAAACAGTACCTAAATACGTCTGTTGGAAAATATGGCTTGCCAGAAACGATAAGATCTTCAACAGCATTTCGAATTCGCCTTTGAAGGTGGCAGTAAAAGCAAAAGCACTTCTCCTCGAGACTGTGGCCAATCACCCCTTTAAAAATTATAACTCGCTTCTCCCTGAAGAAAAAAATTGCTGGGAACATATATATTTCGAGATAGGATAAAGGACATCACTTGCCCCAATAAAACTCTTGTATGGAGATTATGAGGAGATGACACAAATTTTCAAGCTCGGTGGAGGAAATAGGGTAAAACAACGATCTTTTTTTATGGTGCCTCCAAAGGCAATCCAGGGACAACAGGAGTAGGCAGAGTGATCCACTCCTCGGATGGTATCCGAGAATATAGCTTTAGCTGGGGTCTTGGACAGAGAACTAACAACCAGGCAGAAATCCTTGGGATGTTAAAAGCCTGTAAGATAGCACATGAAAAAGGCAATAAGGAAATACAAGTCTTTGGGGACTCAAAATTTTTGATAAAGATATTAAATTTGGAGGACCACTTCAGCAATTCGACGCTTAACAAGACACTTCAGAGGCTGAGATACGTGCTCTAAGATTTCTCCTCCTACTTTCTTTTCCATATTCTACGTGGCTCAAATAAGGAAGTAGACGCAAAAGCAAACCTGGCATGCCTCCTGTAAGGAAAATGATAGCTGCAACTAAAAGTACTTCTGAATATTGTAATGATGGTTGTTTTGGTTTCGTCCCAACCAGTTTTAAATAATTAATATAACCGTTATAGTTTTAAAAAAAAATCTTCATTATTTCCATCAATACAATTACATCCCTGCAAGAAATGAAAGTGGAGCTGCAAAAATACGAGTTCTCTCCACAAGAAGACTAATAAAAATCTACTCCTAGAGGCAAATTCGATTTGGTACTTATACAAAATTATTAGCAATCATCCCCCATGAAAGGAGGAAGCTTTCCCCACCAAAATCGCTTGATTTATGGACCTGGTTCCCAATACTAGGAATTTGCATTAAATGGCAAGGAACACATTCCTAGATTTTCTCAATCATTAGAGCTCCAGAATCTGTGCCATAATTCCAAAATATTTTTTTGATTTGTTATTTAATATTAATCCTCCTGTAGTAGGGAGCAGGTCCCTATATTATGTCCTCCAAATCTCCATAATCTGCCCAATATTCTCATAGTATTCCACAAAAATAAATAATATTAGTCACAAATATACAATTATCCATAAACTTTCCTAATGAACATATTAAAGTTAAAAATGCATTATCTAATGCAAAAAAGAGAGGTTTAATGGGTTGAAGGATGGTCAGATGGGCCTTGATTTATGCCTAATTTGGAGTTCCATCACTGTGGTTAATTATGACTGCACTGGCTCTATGGGTGGGTGTTTTGGACGAAAACTACTTTATATCATTTGGTGCGAGGGTGTTTCTGGACTGACTAGAGGGCAGTTTGTGAGTTCAGCCAAGGTTAATTAGGGTTGCGTCGTTTGTGTTGGTGGGTGTTTTGGACGAGAGGTCGTTCACTCTCCTTGTCTTCGAGCGTGGGTGGTTGGTGGTCTCGGTAAGTGTTGTGCGCTTTGCAGGTTGCCTCTTCTCCATATGCCACGCCAACGAGGTCACCCTCGCCATAGGGGAAGGCAACAATCTCCGGGAGGGTGCCCCGAGCCTGACCATAGCTCGTCCACTGTAAATTCAAATAGTTGAGACTCTTAGGACACTGACGCTCTCTCTCCAGCCCGCTCACCTGGTCGTGTAGAAGCTCCTGCCATAATGGACTCCATTGTTGATCATCTCCGATACATTCAACTTAATATGGATATTCTGAGGGACCACATGTATGAAGATCGATACGAAACCATGGCTTACTTCAACGACATTAAATTCACCCATAATGAAATTCTTGAGTAGTGAGACAGCCACAACTGCATCAACGACCACCTTCGCAGCTTGGAAGCGAGGCTGGAACATATTGACTTGCATATGCATGATTGAGTTGGTTTATTTGCAGCTCCCCCCTGTACTCCCCCATCGCCCCCCTCCTTGAATTGTTGTTGTCAATTATGGTTTCTTTTTTGTTTACTTTTGCTATGTTTAGGCTAGAAAGCCTTCCAGCAATGATGTATGTAAGTTGTATTTTATGGTATCCTCCAGTCCCCAATCTCAACAAGTCTGGTCAGAATGAGAGAGCGAGGACTATTGAGTCGAACTCTGTAAGCTATGCCTTTTTGAAAATGTAATGAAAGCTCTTTTGAACGACAAAAAAAGAAGGTGAAGTTAGATGTTTTCCTAGATCCATCTTAACTCCAAATCTACCAAGCCTTCAAAGGGATCAAAATTTTTTTCACTCTAAAAGAAGTTTGCACCTCAAGAGATTTGATCCCTCTAAACAGTTAATATATCCAAAATTCAGATATATCTAGACTAGTTTAATTATTTATTATAATTATAAATATTATAATTATTATTATTATTATTATTATTATTATTTATGTGATTTGAATGAGTGACAATGTTTAATTAATAATTATAATTATTATTTATTTTATTTTTTTGTAATCTGACCGTGTCAAAATGTTTACATAATAGGACAGGATCAGGCAATATCTCTTCCATACTAGGTTGGAGGCGCAATTATAGGTTTTGGAGTTTTTGGTTGGGGAAACAATTTTTGGTTAAATAATGATTTTTTGTTGTTTAGAATGCATTTTTAACTCCATCTATAGATTTACCACCCTATAAAACCTTGGGAGCACTCAAATTGTAGAGAGTTCCCAATTTAAACTTGTGATTTCAACAAATCTTTGCCTCGTTATGGATTCAACCAAAAAATATACCCCAAAAGACTCCAAAACTTATCACAAATAAACTAAGAATAAAGATCTTCAGAACTAGAATCTCAACTTTCTTTCAAAATAATTAGAGACTTATGATGAGTTCTGATTTTGAATCTTATCTTTATTTGGTTACTTCCATCATTATATACAATAGTTTTATAATGAAAGCTCGTGAAATTTTGGATTGATCATGAATAAATGCATTGTTAAGGCACTCCTTAGAATAGGTTATCAAATCAAATCCCCTTTAAATTAGTTTTTTAAAAAGCAGGCTTTGTAATAAAGTGTACAATAATTTTATAATGGTTAATAATGTTTTAACTAATACAATTCTTTTTTAAAGAAAAATCAGTAATTTTATTAGTAATTTTGCGCCCAGTCATAACAAGTACACAAGGAGTACAACTTTCAAATTCACAAAAACCACCTAACCATCAATATTGTCTCAGAACAAAACTTTATCTATCAACCTATAGACATATATCACGACACTACCCATAGTAGAAATATATTGCTACATCCTTTGGCAGTGATAACCAAACTTTACAAAACTATACAATATTATTCTTTCAAAAATTACTGAGGCAAAAAAGAAACCTAACACAAAAGACAGAGATGATTTTGGCTCTGAAGCTGGCTAGTTGAAATCAATATCAAGTTTGACATAGGTGTCCATAATTTGGTCCAGAAGGTCAGGCGCGGTCTTGGTGAGCTTGAGGTTCGTAAGCATTCCTCTGAGAGCATCAAATTCATCCTCCATTCTAGCTAATTGTTGCTTGAGAACCAAAGAGCGCTCTTCTTGTTCCATCTGTGAATGATACAATTTCCAAAATTTCACCTATAGATCATATAGTTCTTGTTGCAATGCTTCAATTTTGGATTTGCAATTAGGACACTCATGATCCTTCAAAGGAGCATCAAAATTTGAGATATTCCATTTCTAAAAGGGAACTCAAGTGTTGGAGTAAACAAAAACAACTCCAGCTGACCCAAAGGTTAAAAGCTTGGTAATGCAAGTTGACTGTCCAACAAACTCCCAAATTTGTGACGCAGACCCTACTCCTAAGCAGGATTATGGAATGCCCCTGAACCAGAGACTACCACAAGCAAGCCACGAGCATAGGAAACAAAGAGAATTCTTGAACAATGATACCATAAAACAAATTGTGATAACTAACCTTTCCATACAGTGACTGTAAAGTTTCTAAATTGAGTAGGGACCCATAGATACCTCTAAGATTAACATTAAAAAGAAATCACTTGTTAAAGAGTCATGGAGCCAGGGTCAGCAGAAGAACCTTATGAGCCTGAAAGACCTTTTCTCCAAATGACCAACGAACATAAGTGATGAGCCCTGGAATCCCCTGTTGCCAAATAAAGAGCCAGGATCTTGAAAAAAGGTTCTTTACAAAGGAGATGATCGAGGTGGATATTGGTGGCCACCTGCCTATTCCACTTGGACCCTCACCATTGTTTCTTTCAATTTTTTTTCAGTTTCCTTAAATGTAGCACAATTTACTATTTTTGGAAGTTTTCGGGTCGTGAACTTCCGAAGCCATTTTGAGGCCCTGTTAACAGGCTGGAATTTTCCGCCAACAGCAAATGGGATCTCCCCGGTGTAGGTTCCCAACTAGAGCCTGCACCGTTTGTGATAGGGATCCCTTCCGGTATGTAGGCCCACCTGCCGCTCAGGTGTTTTGAGCTTGCTTCGGACGAAGGTGGAATGTGAACTCAATTGAAAGCATGGACTTTAATAAACACAAGGAAATAATTGACAAATATCTTATGACATACAAACCATGAATAGTGAGACTATAAACAACGTAAACGTTATGTAAAGTAACTATTAGCAGGCTTCAAATAAGACTCATGTTTGATAAGATAAAGTGCTTAACGATTGTAAAGTAATTCACAACGATCAAACATCTATGAGCATAAATAAACATGCATTCAAAATCGATTATACCAATACCAACAAAATAGTTCACCAGCACGAGCATAGAGTTAGTGAATCAAATACCATCCATATGAAGCAACATAAAGTTTGTAGTATGAGACAACATGTGAGGAGACCGCACATCAAATAGCTTTCAGGAACATCCGATCCATCAAGTGAAGAAAATACTCATGGAATTACGACATAAAATATTTGAAGAATCCAATAGTGGAAACGTATAATCACTTCTTGCATTAATTAGAAGAACATAAATTCTCTTAAGCAATATATATATCTCCAAAAAAAGTCCTCAACAAAAGGTCTTTCCAAATGAGGCATGAGGTTGTATTTATACAGTGAGGGTGACTCTTGGCCTACTCTTGACCTTTGAACTTCCTCATGACTCTTCATCTACCTCATGACTTTTGGTATTCCACATCACCTTTCGTATTCAAAAATGTTCTATGCTACCGAAGTAGATACATCATAAAAATTAAGCTATCAACCTAATTTAGCAATTTAGCAATGGCAAGTTCTGAGATTTCAAGACCGAGTTGTTCTGTCAAATAGGTGCACCATAGGTTGTATTCTACTACGATGGGAGTGATCTTCCACTAATCTTCATCATGTCGATGCAGGCACTCGAATGCGTCCGGGATGAGGGTGGTCTGTTTGGCATGCACCTGGTTGTTCAGGGTTACTAGCTTGATGTAAATCCTCATCGGTTCTACCACATAACATGTGATATTTACTTTGGTGATTGGCATGTCCTCTGTACGGGCTGCTTGTTTATATATATCTACGAATGCATGTACTTCCTTAGAGATATCATCTTGCCTCCTTACCTGTTTGACTTCTCCTATAGAGGGGACCCTACTAGCTCTGCTACATGTTTGAACATCTTGAGGATCAGGGTCAGCTTCGCCGTGTGTTTTTTGCAAAAAGGGAGCTTGTAGCAGTTCATTTTATCCTTGCCCCTTCATTTGCCCTATACCCTTATAACTCCCGCTACCCCTGTTTTCATCCATTGTCCTCTAAAATTCTCCATAAACCCCGAAACCCATCGGAGCCCCATTTCAGTCTAGCCCCGGGTGCTAATAGTGTTGAGCCCATATAGTCGCGTGCCTTGCAAAAAGCGCTACCCGCAGGGTCTTCTTCCCGTCACATCATTCAACAAACGTGTGCATTAATCTACCGCCATCTGATCCTCCGCCTTGAGATCCAACGTCATATGCTGGTCCTGCCCCGCCAAACTGCGCATCCGATAGCCAGCGGGGAAAGCGGTTTCCCGTCAGACCCTATAGCCATGTGTCCCATTCTTATTGAATCGCACCCCACGGTACGATTACTACCTATTCCCGTAAAGTGGTGCGATAAAATAGCTTACCACCTTCGTACCCGACTCCCGCCTGTTAATTTCCCCGCAGCTTCCGCGCCCGTCCACCATCCGATCGTCCATCTTACGATCCAACGGTTCGCACTTTTCCTTCCGCATATATCTTCCAATAGCTCGCTTAGTCCGTCTGATCCATCCAACGACCCACGTTCTTCCTCAGCTCCTTGTTCGTTTTCAATGCAATTTTCGTGTCTATGGCAGCCCTGTGCACCCTAAGAAGAAAGGAGCCCATGGTGTAATACTCTATGCATTAAATCCTCAGCTACCATATTCAAGAGACAACATGGCCAGGGAAGGAGCGTACAACCTTGAGCAGTTAAACGCCTTCAACAGTTATGATCATTTATTCATACAACAATCCATTTGTTCAAGGAGTACAACCAAGTACCAGAAAATGTCAAATATATTCAGTCAAGCAGCAGATTGTAACAGAGATTTTTATCAGATAGTTAATGTGGTTGGTGGTCCATTATGACCCCTCCACTCATAGGATAGCAGATATTTTGTAATCAACCTCCATATATATACCAGAACTCAGAATGTAATAGGCTGATGAATGTTATTTTGATGTAAGATTCAACTTTTGGAGACTGTAACTACTGTGATACCTGCAGCGTTTGGTCTTCATTTTCAGCTAATACAAGCTTCTTTTGTTGTTAATTGCTCACTTTCCACTTCTTCTTCTTTGTTCCAGGCTGTGCCTTCTATGCATCTATTCATGTGTTGTTGATGTTTAGCATTAGAGGGGCTGTCATTACACCTCTGTGTTAAAATTTAGCATGTATCATTGAATTTGTATGCGGGTTTCTGTTGTTTTAATGCCAGAGAGCTGTCATCCTGTCTATGCATTAGGAAATAGATTTATAGACCTCTTAATTGGTTGTAGTTGGCCATCACAGGGTCCTGTGCATCTGTTGGTGTGATCAGTATTCTCCATCATCACATTTTCCTTAAACTGTGAGTAATTGGTGGTCTAAAGCCTTGTAGTCTGGGGGTGTTCACCCATGTCTGGGGTTAAGCATAGTAGAAGTGGTTATCTAGATTGAATAGGCAGCATTTGTTTCATTCATCCACCATTTTCCAACATTTTTGTTGAGTTTGTAATGTTCCCGAGCATCTCTAATATACAACATAGGAGAGTTTCTTGGGGTGATAACATTAATTGGCGTCGTTGCCGGGGAGAGGAGATTGAAGCTCAACTTCATTGGGAGATGACAGTTCCAGATTTTGATGATAGACAAGGTCTGGACACATTTCTGGTTGTAATCATCTATTTGGCGACTCCACTGGGGGAAGACCAACCTCTGGCGACTCCACATTGAAGTTCTGGCTTAGTTTGTGAGATATACTCGAAGAAATCGTCAGAATTCACCAGCTGAAGCAGTGCTTGACCCTGAGAAGATTGTTAAGTAGAAGAGAACCTTATAGAAAGGAGCATCAGGATCAGGTAAGCCTAAAAATTCTTATGTATCTCTGCAAGAGGAGGTTATAGTTGAAAATAGAGAGTTTGAAAAATCAGAACCTAGTATTGCTAGTGAAGAATCATCTGCAGAGATTCAAACAACTCCTTGTATAGTTAGTTCCCCTTTGGATCTAAGTCCAAAGATTGCATCCCATATAGTCCATCATATTCCCTTGTCTCTGCCATCCATTTCATTGTTTCCCACTATTCAGTCTGCCAGTATCCTTCCACAGACCCCAACCATGGCAGGCCAGCAAGCACTTACAAGGATGGAAAGGATTGTTGCTGCTAGGAATGGACCCTTAGTCTTGCATGTTCCATTGAATGCCATGCCTATAGGAGAGTACCAAAAATATATGCCTAAGTTCATTGGTACAGATGGGGTGACAACTGAAGAACACCTTGAAGCTTTTTACAGTTATGCTGATAATTTGGATATTAGTGAAAATGATGTGTGGATGAGAGTTTTTGTCCAGAGCCTTGATGGAGAGGCCAGAAAATGGTTAAGAGAATTGACCCCTAGATATATTACTGATATTAAAGCATTAGATGAAGCATTTTTTAAGCAATGGGGAGATAAGAAGGACTTGTTGTATTACCATACTGAGTTTGGTAACCTAAAGAGAGAAAATGGGGAATCTTTGCCTGATTTCAATAAAACATTTAATAGGATGTACAATAAAATACCAGCTGAGGTAAATCCAACTCCTACTTCAGCCAAACTCACATATGCCAATGCTTTTGACTCTGATTTCTGCTTGCTTTTGAGAGAAAGAAGATGTGCTACTCTGGTAGACATGCAAGATGCAACCCTAGAAGTAGAATCCAATATAATGGCTGCAGAAAAGATGAAAAGTCATGCTGACAGAAGAAGGCAGCGAAGTGAGGCTTCTTCTTCCTCTGCCTCATCATCAGAGCCCAAATTATATAAGATGACTAGAATGATAGAGTCGTTGGCTGCTGAAATTTCTAAGTTGAAGATGGAGTAGAACTCAGGAAAAACAAGGCAACAGAACACATTTGCTCCTAGAAACTCAAATCCATACAGAAGAGCAAATGAGCAGTTGCAAATCATGCAGTGGGGTAAAGAACCAAATGAAGAACATAAAGTTAAAGCTCCTTTCCAAAATGTGGTCATGGAGGAGGAACAAATTGAAGATGAGGATGAAATACATTGCATGGAAGATAAAGGCAGTGCTGCTTTCTTGACATTGACTGAATATGAAGAGTCTTTGCTGCAAGAACAAGCCAGTCAGAGATGGGATGGAGAAGTTGTTCTACAGACTGGTGAACAACAAATGTATAATTTGAGGTCACAAGAAAATAATGTTAAGGAGAATCCTGCCCAAAGAGTTGTTGTCCAAACACAGTCGCAGAATTTCAGATAGAAAAGACTAGTAGCTGATCCAGTCATCCTCAAAGCACCAGTTCAAGAGGTAAGAGGTCCTGATAAGTCCCCTTCCCCTTTCAGTCTTGAAGCAGAAGTCTAGAAGTTAAAAATATATGTGCCTCTGTTAGAGCTTGTAAATAATGAAGTGTTTAGAAAGCCTATCCTTGAGGCCCTTGAGCTGAAAGCCACACAAGCCTCCATTGACTCTGTCAATTTGCAAGATGATAGACGTGCAGTTGTGCTTAGCCGAATGACTGAACCTGCTAATAATAACTCTCCATCTTTTTATGTCTCCTTGACCATTCATGATAAAATCCTTCACAACTGTCTGTTAGACATATGGGCTAGCCACAATCTAATGCCAAAAGCTGTCATGGAAGAGTTGGGCCTTGATATCACTAGACCCTATCATGATTTATTCTCTTTTGATTCAAGGAAAGTGAAATGCTTGGGACTGATAAAAGATTTATCCATTACCCTAACTCAGCTGCTCATGAGGAGCATGGTAATGGACATTGTGGTAGCAGATGTCCCTCCTAAGTTTGGCATGCTGATGTCAAGAGGATGGATTAAGAGGCTAGGTGGGACATTATAGAATGATCTAGCTTATGCAATTGTCCCAGTTTTTGGAGGAGAAAGCAGGAGATTATACAAAGAAGCGCAATTGGCATATATCATCAGTGATTTGAAGAATCCTACAAATCATCCCATTTATGCAGTGGACACTGATTTTGGAGCATGTATTCTCCAAATAGAAGAATCTCAAAAGGCCTCGTTGCAACTCAAGAAACCAATCGTTCAGGCCGAGCAAGAGCAAGGAAGTCGAGTTTGGGAGATGTTCTTTGATGGAGCATGTTCCAGGGAGACTGCAGGAGCAGGGGTGGTGCTGGTATCTCCAGAACAAGAAAGCACGCAACTGTCTTTTAAGCTGGCATTCTAGGTCACAAATAATATAGCAGAGTATGAGGCTCTGATGTTAGGCTTGAATGCAGCTAAAGACAGAGGAATCAAGCACTTAAAGGTGTTTGGAGATGCTGATCTGATTATTCAACAAGTAAACAAAACATTTCAAGCAAAGTACCCAAGGCTGAAAGCATACAGAGATGAGGTTTGGAGAATGAGAGATTCATTTGATTTTTTCTGTATTTCATATATTCCTAGAGCCCAAAATCAGCTTGTTGATTCCCTTGCTGTCTCTGCTAGTCTATTTATCCCTACAATGCCTCCCAGACTAGTTTATGAAGTACAAATGAAATACAGACCATCCTTGCCTGACAATGTCTAGCATTGGAAAGTTTTTGAGGATGATAATGAATTGAATAGATTCTTGCAAGTCATTGATGAATTTTCTGATATGCAAATTGACCAAGAAAATGAAGCTTTGGAAGAAAAACCCCAGTCCCAGCTTAGAAATAAAATTGGCAAAAATAACATTGTCCAACTTCCCAGCAATCATATTCCCAAGGGTCTAATTCCTCTAGAAAGACTGTTCGACCAGAATGATGTGCCTTACAAGGCTGCCCAAAAAGAATACTTATTTGCAGTCTCTAAGCATGATATAGGAAATCCAGGTCAGCCAAGATATATAAATCTGTCCACCCATCTGTCTGCTGATCAAAGTTCTAAATACTGCAAATTAATGAAGTAATTTGCTGATGTGTTTGCCTGGGAGTATAGTGATCTGAAAACTTATGATAAAAACATAATCCAGCATAAGATCCCTCTGGAGAAAGACACTATTCCTTTTAAACAGAAGCTGAGACCAATAAATCCTATGCTTTTTCCTCTTATAGAAAAGGAAATTAAAAAGTTGTTGGCTGCCAAGATCATAGTCCCTCTAAGATATTCAAAATGGGTAGCCAACCTAGTAGTGGTGAGGAAGAAAAGTGGAGAAATCAGACTGTGCGTTGAATTCGGAAACTTAAACAAGTGTTCAAAGAAAGATAATTATCCCTTACCCAAGATGGAGCATTTGCTGCAGAAGGTCTTAGGAGCCAAAGTGATGTCTTTTATAGATGGATTTTCAGGCTTTAATAAGATCGTTGTGCATCCAGATGACCAAGAGAAGACTGCATTCACCACTCTTTGGAGCACTTTTATGTATGCCAAGATGCCTTTTGGACCAATGAATGTTGGAGCCACCTTTCAGAGAGCTATGGATATAGCTTTCGTGGGAGAGAAGGACAAATTTTTCCTTATCTACCTTGATGATATAACAGTATACTCCAGCAGCCATCATGACCATTTACAACATTTAAAGAAAGTGTTTTTGAAGTGCAGAAGGTTTGGGATTTCGGTCAATCCTAAAAAATCACAATTTGCTTTAGAAGAAGGCACGTTGTTAGGACATATTTTTTTTTTTTTCTGTTGCAGGTGTTCGAATTGACCCAGAAAGGGTAAAGGCCATACAGACTTTGTCTATCCTGAGATCAAAGAAGGATATACAATCCTTTCTGGGCAAAATTAATTTTGTGAGGAGGTTTATACCGAATTTTGTAGAATTAGTGAAGCATATTACCTCCATGTTGAGAAAAGGGTTAGAGGTAAGATGGATTGATGCAGCAAGAAAATCATTTGATTCCATCAAAAAGGCTATAATGGAAGCTCCTACATTAATAAGTCCATATTACAGCAAGGAGTTCCATGTGTTTTCACTTGCCTCTGAAGATACCATTGCAGCAGTGTTGTTGCAGGCAGATGAAGAAGGTTCAGAACATCCAATAGCATTTTTCAGCAAAAACTTGAGGGATGCTGAACTGAGGTATGACATTATTGAAAAACAAGCATATGCTCTTATCAAATCCTTGAAAGCTTTCAGAATTTATATCTTACATTCCAAGATAATCGCATATGTGCCATCTGCTACAATAAAAGATGTCCTAACACAGCCTGATGCTAATGGAAGAAGGGCTAAATGGATTGCAAAATTAATCGAATTTAATATAGAGCTGAAGCCCACTAAGCTTGTTAGAGGTCAGGGCCTTGCCATATTATTAGCCGAAGAAAATTGCAGAACTTTGGACATAAACCTTTTGTGCTCGAATTCAGAAAACGGTCAAATAGATGAAAAGGAGGAAGCAGCTGAACCAGAGAACATGTAGGCAGTGGCTGAAAATCTAGCTTCCTATGATTGGTATTCTGGAATAATTAATTTCTTGTTGAAGCCAGAAATCCCTTCAGGATTTACTGAAAGTCAAGCTAGAACTTTAAAACTTAGAGCAGCGAAATATTGCATCAATGAAAATCTGCTCTACTGGAGGGATCCATCTGGAATATTTTTAAGATGTCTGGACAAAGAACAGTCAAAAGAAGTCATGCAACAATTTCATTCCAGCATGTGTGGAGGACACCATTATTGGAAGACTACAACCCACAAAATTCTCAGGGCTGGTTACTGTTGGCCCTCCTTATTTTCTGATGTATTTTCATTTGTTAAATATTGTGACAGGTGTCAAAGGTTTGAAGGAAAACAATAGTTGAAGTCCCTGCCCTTAAAACCAATATTTGCAAAAGGACCTTTTCAGCAGTGGGGCTTAGATTTCATTGGAGAAATCAATCCACATTCCAGTGGCTAGCATAGATGGATATTAGTAGCCACTGATTATTTCACTAAGTGGATTGAAGCAGTTCCTACTAGGAAGGCTGATCATAGTATGGTCATGAAGTTTTTAATTAAGAACATCTTTACCAGATTTGGTTGTCCACATAAATTAGTCACAGATAATGCAGAAACCTTTAGGGCAAAAGAATTGGTGGATATGTGTAATTCAATGGACATTAAATTGATTCATTCTACCTCATACTATCCTCAAGGAAATGGTCTAGCAGAATCCTCTAACAAGAGTTTAATAAGGATAATTAAGAAGTTGTTGGAGGACAACAAAAAGAATTGGGATTCCAAGCTCAAATATGCACTTTGGGCTGACAGAGTGACCATTAAGAAATCCACAGGGAATTCTCCATTCAAGCTGGTATATGGCACAGAGGCAGTATTTCCCATTCAGCTTACTCTCCCTGTGGCAAAGTTCCTTCAATCAGAGCAGAATGAGGAAGAAGACATGGCAAAAAGAATCACTAATTTAGTAGAGATACATCAAATCAAAGAACATCTGGTTGAAAAGGCTACAACACATCTAGAAAAAGATTAAGGAAGTCTTTGACAAGAGGACAAAAGAAAATAATTTTAAGGTTGGAGACTTGGTCCTGAAGTGGGATGCACTGAAAGAGAAGAAAGGCAATCATGGGAAATTTGATGCTTTCTGGACAGGGCCTTTCATCATATCTCAAATCCAAGGGAACAATACCTTCATACTGAAAAGTATAGGGGAAGAAGCAGTTTTTTACGGCCTAGTTAATGGGCGTTTTCTAAAAATTTATTTAATTTAATGTCTTTAGCCTTAAAAGTTGTAAATAGTTTGTTTTAGCAGTTTTAGTGTAGTTTCAGTCAGATTCCATGCCCAATGGAACACTACTAATTTTGTTGATTCGTTTTTATCAGAAGGCACAGATCTGCAGGTTCTTGAGACCTCGCAGGGAGGATCTCATCCCCAGAAGGAGCCAAATGTTAGCTTTGCTACATGTTTGAACATCTTGAGGATCAAGGTCAGCTTCGCCATGTGTTTTTTGCAAAAAGGGAGCTTGCAGCAGTACATTTTATCCTTGCCCCTTCATTCGCCCTATACCCTTATAACTCCCGCTACCCCTGTTTTCCTCAGTTGTCCCCTAAAATTCTCCATAAACCCTGAAACCCATCGGAGCCCCATTTCAATCTAGCCCCGGGTGCTAATAGTGTTGAGCCCATATAGTCGTGTGCCTTGCAAAAAGCGCTACCCGTGGGGTCTTTTTCCCGTCACATCATTGAACAAACATGTGCATTAATCTACCACCATATGATCCTCCGCCTTGCGATCCAACATCATACGCTGCTCCCGCCTCGCCAACCTACGCGTCTGATATCCAGCGGGGAAAGCGGTTTCCCGTCGGACTCTACAGCCACGTGTCCCATTCTTATTGCATCGTACCCCACGGTACGATTACCGCCTATTCCCATAAAGCGGTGCGATAAAACAGCTTACCACCTCCGTACCCAACTCCCGCCTGTTAATTGCCCTGCAGCTTCCGCGCCCTTCCACCATCTGATCGTCCATCTTACGATCCAACGGTCCACACTTTTCCTTCTGCATATATCTTCCAATAGCCCGCGTTCTTCCTCAGCTCCTTGTCCGTTTTCAATGCAATTTTCGTGTCTGTGGCAGCCCTGTGCACCCGAAGAAGAAAGGAGCCCATGGTGTAATAATTTGTGCATTAAATCCTCAGCTACCATATTCAAGGGACGACATGGCCATGGAAGGAGTGTACAACCTCGAGCAGTTAAATGCCTTCAGCAGTTATGATCATTTATTCATACAACAATCCATATGTTCAAGGAGTACATCCAAGTACCAGAAAATGTCAAATATATTCAGTCAAGCAGCAGATTGTAACAGAGATTTTTATCAGATAGTTAATGTGGTTGGTGGTCCATTATGACCTCTCCACGCATAGGATAGCAGATATTCTGTAATCAACCTCCATATATATACCAGAACTCAGAATGTAATAGGCTGATGAATGTTATTTTGATGTAAGATTCAACTTCTAGAGACTGTAACTACTGTGATACCTGCAGCGACTAGTCTTCATTTTCAGCTAATACAAGCTTCTTTTGTTGTTAATTGCTCACTTTCCACTTCTTCTTCTTTGTTCCAGGTTGTGCCTGCTATGCATCTATTCATGTGCTGTTGATGTTTAGCATTAGAGGGGCTGTCATCCCACCTCTGTGTTCAAATTTAGCATGTATCATTGAATTTGTATGTGGGTTTCCGTTGTTTTAATGCCAGAGAGCTATCATCCTGTCTGTGCATTAGGAAATAGATTTACAGACCTCTTAACTGGTTGCAGCTGGCCATCACAGGGTCCTGTGCATCTGTTGGTGTGATTAGTATTCTCCATCATCACATTTTCCTTAAGCTGTGAGTAATTTGTGGTCTAAAGCCTTGTAGCCTGGGGGTGTTCACCCATGTTTGGGGTTAAGCATAGTAGAAGTGGTTATCTGGCTTGAATATGCAACATTTGTTTCATTCATCCACCATTTTCCAACATTTTTGTTGAGTTTATAATGTTCCCGAGCATCTCTGATATACAACCTAGGAGAGTTCCTTTGGGTGATAACAGACCCCATAAAGTTGGATCATAGATTCTAAGCCATTGAAAAGATGCCTATAGGATCTTAATACCTTTTCCACATCTTTGGTCAATTTTTCCTTAGATTGAATCTTTATGCGGAGTTGAACCTTGGCGTTCTGCATGGTGATCCAATCCTTCTTAGGGACCACTGCTAGTGCTCCTGGGTATTTAACGAACCATTCGTGTATCTTATCTAGAGCAATTGTAGCCTCCTTTAGCATCGCGACTCTTTCTTTTTTGTGGGCTTGGATTGTCACGATGGGGGCCATTGTGTGATTCAATTTGGACATCTCTTCGTAGACTATTGCCATGGCCTCCCCAAGGGTCTATGTTTATGCTTCGATTGCTGCCTGAAATTCAGCTGCGCTTGGGTGAACTAAACGAAGTGTCGCATTCTCTTCCTCTACCTTCCTTCTCTCCTGCTCTGCTATGGTGTCCCTTAGTTCGGATGCATAAATCCTATTATGAAGGTCTGCAATCTGCTTGCTCATCCGGGCCACATTGTGTTCTATGGCAGCAACGAAAGTTGTCCTTGCCGAGGCGATCATTTGCGGGTTTGCTGTGATGTTGGGCACAATTTCCTTGGTCGTGGTTACTGATAAAGGCTTAGTTGGATTCCTGGCACAATATTTTTTCCTTTCTTGCACAATCTTGAGGCTAACTTCATCGAAACTGAGCCTTGTGAGATCTAGGACCTCCCCTTCCTGTCCCTTCGAGAGACCCCATTCTTGCAAGGGGAGGTGTCCATTAGTGAGGGGAGTAGTAGGAGGTACATCTAATTGGGGAAGTCCACTTTTCCCTGTACCCAGCTCGGTTGTTTTTCTAGTTTCTCCTTGTTTGCTTTCCTAAGATTCCTTTTCTTTGTTCCTCCTTAATTCTTCCTCCTGTCGCCTCTTCTCTTCATTTGTGAGTGCTCGTTGCCTCTCTAGTTCGTCTTCCATATTTTTCAGCTCTTGCTCTAATCATCTTTTCTCCTCCTCCTATTTTATCTTCTCTACTTCTTCTTGCGCCCTTCTAGCTTCCTCCTATTTTCTCTTCTCTGCTTCCTCCCGTGCCCTTTTAGCTCCCTCCTGTTTTCTCTTCTCTACTTCTTCCTGTGCCCTTCTAGCTTCCTCCTATTTTCTCATCTCTGCTTCCTCCTATTTTCTCTTCTTTGCTTCTTCCTGTGCTCTTCTTTCTTCCTCCTGCTTCTCCTCTTTGCTTCTTCCTGTGCCTTTCTTTCTTCCTGTTGCTTTTCTTGTAGCTATTTCTCCTTTTCTCGCTCTTCATGTCATCTTCTTTTCTCGAGCTAGCCTTGCTAGATGGAACCTTGAGATTGTTTGATTTCTAGCTCTCTTTGCCTCTTAAGCTCTTGCTTTTTATTAGCCAAGGAGGCATTCCTTTGTTCCTGCATTGCATTAATGTCCTCCTCTTCGTGGTCGCTCAAGACATCTTTGACCTTGTTTCCTTTTCGCTTCTCAAATTCCCCAGTGCCTTTTGGTGGCTCATGCTGTTTTTTCTTTATGATGGAAGCTCTTTCTTTAAGGCTCACATCTTCTTGGGAATCGTCAAGGAGCTCCTCATCTCTGGCCTGATGCTCGCTTGGGCTAAATTCCCTGGTAGCGTTATACCAATTTTTTATCCCATCCTCGCGATCCTATTTGTTATGAGAATATGACTAGCTAAACTTTGCCTTTTTGCAGTGGGCGGCTACAACTTTCTCAGGATCATATGTCTGGTAGTTGAGGTTCACAAAATGGCTCCCCTTTAATGCCTCGACCTCTGCCTCTACCTGTTTAAAATTTTCCACCACATATGCACCAATGGTGAGAGGGAAGGCAGTCCATGGTTTCTTTTTGCCTTTGTTCAACACCCTTGAAAAACCCGGTGTCAATTGGTAGCAGACCTCTAGTAGGAGCGTCTTGTTTA
Source organism: Pinus taeda (assembly GCA_000404065.3). NCBI lineage: Eukaryota > Viridiplantae > Streptophyta > Pinopsida > Pinales > Pinaceae > Pinus > Pinus taeda. The sequence goes on along the minus strand of APFE030970640.1, from coordinate 32,438 downwards.
TGACGAACCCGGGTAGGGCATGGGGAGCCTTATGGGTACCGAACACTCTTATGAATGTTCCTTCTTAAATGAGAAACCAGTGTGCTACCTTGACCATAGTCTTCATAACCCTCTGTGACATGCATGGTGGTTCTTCCCCAAATAGTAGTTGGTACAACAAGAAAATGAAAGATTCAGAGATTACATCTATCATACCTTTGTAAGTCATGTCCCAAAAAACCTTGTAATGGCAGTGCACGGGGTCGACTGCTAATGAATCCTAGTTGCAGCTCCAGTGCTCAAAGTAGCATCTCGAGTAGACAACATCTAGGAGATATGAAGACATATAGAATTCTGGAGGCTATTTCGGTTGTGGGAGCTTGGCCGCAGCTATGTTCATTTTTAAGGATGTCAGGAGAATGCTTTCCCAATTAAAAATAGTTCCTCGAGTGGCAATGACGTACATGAGGGGGACTTAGGTGCCGTAAAAAATGTCGTAGTTTGCCTTACCATATAAGCGACACTTCATTGCAACAATTAACTGCTATACCTTGCGCAACCCCTCTGTCTTATATGCTTGATCCGTTCTAACCCGGAACTTTGAAAAGTCTTGCACCACTCCCTTAGGATGTCTTTCACCAGGGTCACAAACTAAGAGAACCACCTAGTATTGAAAACCTCCTACCTCTTCGGGAGTTTGTAGTACGCGGTGATGTCTGTAGAGGAGATTGCGAGTATGGGTGCTTCGGCATGGTCCCTGATCGTCCATGAGTCTATATCTGTATTTTGCAAGATCCATTCAATAGTTTCTATGCTCAGGAAGACTGGGGGGTGCGTTACTACCTTGTATAACTTTGACTTCTTGACATTTATATAAACTTGGAAATTCTCACGGGTTTTCGAAATCTCTGGCTTTGAAAATTCTTCGTAGATGCTTTACTAAGAGAGCTTCATGGTTTTATTGATGTTGCAATCTGTGTTCCCGAAGATGGGTGGTTTCTCGTCTTGGTAGATCTCCCATGACCCGCTTCCCGAGCCTCTGTGAGCTGCCTTAGTGGTTGGGAGAGCCATTTCGTCTTCGAAGGAGGAGATGGATACGCACTCGAGGTCCACGTCACTTGGAGCAAACCGTGCATGTGTCCAAGTCTTAAACCTTCCTCATCTTCCGTGCAACCAATGGAGTCGTTACAATGTAACTGGGTGACCCTCCCTTTTATAACTTTGGTCGCTCGTGCGAGATCACAAGGGTCTCATGTGCGACCTTGCGACTAGGTAGTCGCAAGGTCGCATCAATGGGTAAGTGATGTCCTTTCGACCTTGTGACCACGTAGTCGCGAAGTCACAAGGGTCGCATCGCTGCGTTGATGGGCAAGCGATACAGATGCGACCTTGCAACCTACGCGACTAATGGGTCACATGGGCTGCAATAGTCGCAATGGTCACATGTCTTAGGCTTAGTCGCACTTTGAATCTGCGACTAACAAACTTTGGGCAAAATCTAGCGACCTAGCTATACTTGGCTGGAAAACTTTGGTTCTTTTCGATTGTTATATACCTAGGGGGGGTAATATGGGGTACCGAGGGAGGTACCCAAGGTAATAATGTAATAATGGGATGGGCTATAGTAATAAATAAGGTGGTTAACCCATGTCATGTAAGGGACCACAAGTAGTTAATAATAATGTAGGGGCCCATGGTATTAGTTGAGGTATGAGGAAACCATGGTAAGATGCATGGTATTGTATGTATGAGATCTATATAGAGGCTAGAGACTCCACATGGGAGGGATATGAAAGAGAAGTAATATTGTAGAGCAAGCAATGGCTTGTGGAGTATTCTCTTCCTTAAGGAGTGAATGTATGGTGTTGCCTACCTTAAGGGTTTTAATAAAAAATCATTTCATATCATTTCTCGGGTTAATTTGCATTAATCTCATACTTTCTTATTAAGATCTAAAAATTTTTGGGTTAGATCTATAACAAGTGGTAATCAGAGCACTTTCTTGGGCACAAAAGTGGAGGTTTGTTTGTTTTTTTTTTTTTTTTTTTTTTTTTTTTTTACTAGGATTTCGTGGGCGGTGAGTTTGCAGATCAGATTTGTAGGTTTTGGTGTAATATTTGAAAAATCTAATTGCATATCTGTATTCTTTGTGAAAAAATAGGCGATTTAAAAAAAAAAAATCGGTCGAATCGGAGTCCGGATGAAGAAGATATCACTGATCTAAAAATCAGTAGGGTTGTAGACAATTTTTCGGGGCAGCGAATTTGTGGCGCAGATCTAGACCCCTTGGCACCAGATCTGCAAAATCTAATTGTAGATATGGAATCTTTGTGAAAAAACACCTAATTTACTCCCCGGATGCAGGTGATCACGTGGCGTGAGTGGCGTGCTGGGCGGGTGGCGAGTCACATGGGCAGATGTCAACCCGGACAAGCCACCACATACCACCAGGCCAGGACAATTAATGTGCAGAGGAGCTCGACTGAGGTGAAAGACCGTTCGGCCTCGAGCGAATTGATGCGAATAGGGACATTCTGGGGGAAGGCAGCCAGGGTTCAGGCGCCATTCAATGCGCATCCAGGACAGAGGAACATGGAGCTCCATAAGAGCATTGTTAACCCGCATAATGCGCAGAAACCTGAGCAATTCCGGAGGGCTACCAAGCACACTCTGGCCAGGGGCAGGATCGTAGCAGAGGTTCAGGTGAAAATATTCGGAATGTCTGGTGGGCGCAGAGGAGGTCCGAGGGGTAGAGGCGGTTCGCGGGGCCGTCTGGCAACACAGAGGACAGCTACCTCACCCGCTTCCTCTGTTGATATCCCTGGCAGCAGCTCGCGTCAGCCCATCAGTCGGCAAATTGGAAGCGGAGAGCCCCTGGACTGTGGGCATTCGGAACATCCTGCAATCAGATATCGCATACCCTGCACTCTGGAGAACAACACGCTGATCGTGTCCGTTACAGTTGAGCACTGCAGTGACTTTCGCAGGCCACGGGAAGGGCAAACGATGCCCAGGGTGGATACGGAGGTGCCTAGGGTGGATTTTCGGCCACCTCCTCTTACAGAGGAAGCTGGAACTTCGACAATGCCGCCTGCCCAGGGAGGAACACAGCCAGCGAAGGCGGAAGCCAAGAAGGAACAACAGTTCGCGACGGAAGACGAGCCGTATGAGACAGATGAAGAATAAAGATGCAGTTCATCCTCTCTCTGCCCTCTCGGCTCTCGGTTCATCCTCTGTCTCTCTCCATGTGTCTGTATATCAGAGGGTTTATGTGTCTTAGTAAGTCGATGTGTCTCTGTGTCAGAGTGTCTATATGTCCCTGTGTCATTGTAAGTCAATGTGTCGAATGTGTCAATTGTCCAATGTGTTGGCTGAAATGCCTACAGTGTCGGATTTAGGTCGGTTTGGCAAGCAGGAAAGGAATGGTCATTTTGACAGAAAATCATGAGAAGTCTCCATGGAGATACAAGGCCTCGGCCTTCTGTAATTTGGATGTAAACTTTCGATTTTTGTAATATATTTAGCATAGTCCTACGCATAAAAAAAAACAAATAATAATAATAATAATAAATAAAAAAAAACAACCTATTTAAAAAAAAAAAAAAAAAAAAAAAAAAAAAAAAAAAAAAAAAATAGTCGAATCGGAGTTGGATGGGGAGATATCGCTGATTTAAATCAGCTTCTTCTTCTTCTCTTTTTCTTTTTTTTTTTCTTTTCTTTCTTTTTTTTCCCAGAAATTTGGGGTGACGCGGGAGAGTAGCAGTGCAGATCTGAAATTCCAGTGTCTGAATCAGGATTTCTATCACAGGGCAGATGCAGAATGGTTGTTCCATTTCCAAAAACAGGTTATAATAGAGATTCTGAGCAAGATTGACGAAACTGTGACATTTTCAAATTTTCGCCAAGTAAGTGAAGTTTTTTCGAAGCCATTCATGGATTCTAGCAAGGTTCTATTATTTACAGGAAAAGATAATGGTCCTACTATTGAAGAATACATAAAAGAACAGAAGTGGTTATGGAACAATTGGAAATGGTGGGTAGTGGCGCAATTTAGAGATGAGGCGGCCACATGGTGGGGATTACTTAACCAAAAGAAGTGTCTCAACCTGCCCGATGAAGAATTTGAGAAATTACTTTTAGACAGATGGTCTCATGCCAGAAAACAAGATAAGGAGAAACATGTGGGTCTATTTCCTACTGGTATATCCCTATTACAGGTTCATGGATTGATTCAGAAGGAGAAAATCATTGTCTCTATCAGTCCGAGTTGCAAGCAAAATCTCATAAATGTCAATTTGGCAAAATTATTGCAAGTCCTAGCAAAACAAATTGAACATACACAGGTTGATAATGAGGATGTTCAAGTGTACAAGGATTTGAATATTTCTATGGATAAATATGTGTTACATGGTGATTTTTATGCTTCATAGATGGATAATATGGATGTTGTTCTGGGATATCCTTGGATGGAATCCGTGGGTACTATCAATATTAATGTACAGAAGAAATTCTTGAAGCTATGGTATAAAAAGAAGAAAATTACATTACAGGATATTTCCATCCATAAACAGGTAGAGCACATGGAGCCTGAAGCAGAAGACGTTCAAGGGACTGACATATCAGGTGATGAGCCTTTGATGATCAACAATCAAACACAAACAGAGGCTGCAGAAGGAAAGGTTACAGGTGATGATACATCAGAGGAGGGCTCAGTGGTTGAAGTCATATTGAAAAATAAGACACCACAACAGGCACTAGAGCAGGGTGAAGTCAAGCAAAAGCCATCATGGGTTAAAACTTCAACATATCATCACCCACATCACCCCGCAAGACAACCATCAAGATGGCAACCAAAGAGTCACATGACGGATACAAAGGAGAGACAATCCACCTACTACACCTCAACACAGAAGAGCGGCCACGCTCAACTTCCATCTCAAGCGAGCGAGGCACCGACGAGATCGAGGGTTCACCTTTCTCTTGGATGGCTAGATGCACATGCTTGGTATCAGTGGACTACTCTTTTGAGTAGATCTTATTATTTGTGTTCTTCTCATGTTTCGGGGACGAAACATGCTAAGGGGGGTGGAATGTTATGTACCTAGGGGGTAAAATGGGGTACCGAGGGAGGTACCCAAGGTAATAATGTAATAAGGGGATGGGCCATAGTAATAAATAAGGTGGTTAACCCATGTCATGTAAGGGACCACAAGGAGTTAATAATAATGTAATGGGCCATGGTATTAGTTGATGGTATGAGTAAACCATGGTATTGATGCATGGTATTGTATGTATGAGGCCTATATAGAGGCTAGAGACTCCACATGGAGAGATATGAAGAGAAATAGTCTTGTATGAACAAGCATATGGCTTGTGGAGTATTCTCCCTCCTTAAGGAGTGATTGTATGGTGTTGCCCTACCATAATGGTTTTGATAATAAAGAAGCATTTATATTCATTTCTATCTTATTCTTGGGTTTATTTATGTTATCATACATTTTTGGATCAGATCTATAACAGTGGCAGCCTATGACCAGTCCACGGGGGAGGTGAGGTGGCATACAGGTGGCGTAATGGTGGACAAGGCGCGCGGTCGTGGCGCTGACGCAGGCAGTGAGGGGGCGCTGACGTCGGCAAACAGGTGGCGCAATATCGGGCAGCCTCTGTTACGGAAAGGAATTTGTCAGAGGGGGCTCCGATGGAACTTAGAGGTGACGCGTGGACCCGGCCTGACTTCAGCGACTGACAGATATCGGACGATATCGTCCGGACGTCGGGGCCGGTCCGATATCAGTGTCCGCCGTTGGATAAAAAGGGGTCGATCGGACGGTCATCGGGCCATTAACTTGCACGGGTGATACGGTCATCGAGAGGGGATTAAAATAATATATTCCATGGTATTTGCGCCCGGTGGGACCCTTAGGAAATTTTAATGCATTTTCAATGGTTTGTAATGTATTTTTACAATGGTCGATAAGGCTCCGAAACTTTAGAAAAATGGGTTTTTGATGCACTTCTTTTGCAAAGTCGCATATGCCTCAGAACTTTGGATAAATGGTTTTTTTCGCATATAAAGCTCACAAAGGCCTCCAAACTTAGGATAAGGCAAACAAAATGGGTTTTCAGGGTAGCTTTGCCTTTTGGGTGGGTTAAAGGGGTGCAAAGGGTTTTTCCAAGGTTTCTTAGGGCAAAATGAAGGGTTGTCTAGGTAGAATGAGTTTTTGAGGGAGACAAAAAGGTAAGGCTTGGGTTCTTGAGCTAACCAAGTGTTAATTCAATTCCCTAGTAGTGAAACATATGGCTATAGTGCCAAGGAGGGGATATTTATAGAATGGTTAGGTTATAACACCATGGTGTTATAATAGTAAGGGAAAAGGAAGCATAGGGAACTAGATAATAAAATTAGAGGTTAATGATGGAGGGAGAGGGTGAATGAGAGTGATTGTTACTACAGTTTTTTCTTGAAAACAACTTAGTTTAAAGAGTAGATCAAAATGAAAATAACTTTACACAAGAAATGTGGCTTCTAAAGGCATAAGGACCAACATAAAACCTTGAATTCTTTCATAATCACAACTGGTGAAGGGATGTTAGTAATGAGTGATAAATAAAGGGAAAAGGGAAGTTAGATATGCTCCCTTATGTTATTTTCCTTGTATTTGGTTAGCAAAATGCAGCTTGGAAGGAACACCACTTCTGCAACCCCATCTACCTACCCAACTATTTAGCCGAGCATTTTTTGTTTCTTCTTGAGGGTGCACTTGGACTTGCAGACCCTTTATGTGCCTTTTCTTTTCCATTGGCTTTTTCCTTTGATTTCCTATCTAGCACTACCCTTATTTCTTCCAAGGCCCCAGATTAAGCAGTTGGGAACCTTAGTTTCTATGCCTAATAACTGATCTGCCAAGATTAAACAGTTTGGACAGATTTTCTTTCTCTATTCTACAACAGAAAATTGAAACATGGCATGATCCAGATTAGACTGTTGGACCACCCATCACAACTTTAATAGACATGGAGGCATGTACACACCTTGTTTTTCCTTGAAAATATGGGATCTTTGTACCAGCAAAGCAGAGCATATTTGGCATTTGAATTTTCCAGTCATGAAATATGAAACCTATTGGTATAGGTATCCAACAGTGGCTCCACATGGGGATGGTTTTTCTTCTTGAAAGACCAAGCACAACAGGTTAGCATGCCTTGGCCCTTTGGCTACTGCTTCCAAAATTTGGAGTCCTTCATCTTTGAAACCTCAAAATTGCAGACTGTCATATTTATAACTTGCTGAAGTACAGCCTTTTCCTGCTTCTGCAAGATCCTAAAAAAATAAGTTATTCATGTCTTTAAATAGAACACTGTACAATTATGTACAAGGGCAGCCCTGCTGCACTCATGGAAGGTATTCAAAATAGTGTTTGAGCATCCTGCCATTGATAGGACCTTCATCCAAATCAGTTTCATCAAGATTCTTAAGAAAGTAGGTGTTATTTCCTTGTATTGCTTGGATGATAAATGGTCCTTTCCAAAGGGAATCAAACTTTCCATGCTTCCCTTTATTTTCTCTTCTTGAGTCCCACTTGAGAACTTTGTCACCCATGTTAAAATCCTCAGCCTTGGTCCTTCTGTCAAAAGCTTTCTTGAGCTTCTCTTGTAGGATTTGAACTTTGTTATAAACTTGGTCTCTGGTTTGTTGTAGACATATAATTTGATTTACCCTCCTTTGCATATCATTGGGCTCAGCTTGACTTTCTTGCAGTAGTTTCATGACAGGGATCCCCAATGATGAAGGAAACTTGGCTTCTAATCCATAGACTAACTCGTATGGGCTGACCCCAATTGATCTCTTGGTTGTTAATCTATCTGCCCATAAGGCATTGACAAGTTTCTTATGCCAATTCTTTTTGTTCTCTTCCAACAACTTCTTTATCATGTTTACCAGGCTTTTATTTGATGACTCTGCAAGGCCATTTCCTTGGGGATAATATGCAGTAGAGTGGCCCAAAGTGATGTGGAATTTGTGGCAGAAGCTGACCATCTTCTTAGATCTAAAAGCAGCAGCATTGTCTGTTATTATCTTATCGGGACATCCAAATCTAGCAAGGATATTTGTCTCAAGAAACTGAATGATAGTGGAGTCATTTGCTTGTCTGCATGGGATTGCCTCAATCCATTTGGTGAAGTAGTCTGTAGCTGTTAGGATCCATCTGTGTTGGCCTGAAGATGAGGGGTTAATTTCTCCAATGAAATCCAACCCCCATTGCTGAAATGGTCTCTCTGTTGCAATAGGCCTTAAAGGTAGTGGCAGCAATTGTCTCTTTCCTTCAAACACTTGACACTTATGACATGAAGTGGTAAATTTCTTGACATTAGAGAAAACAATAGGCCAATAGTATCCAACTCTCAGTATTTTATCCACAGTGGATTTCCAGTACAAATGTCCACCACAATCACCTGCATGAAATTCTTCCATGATCTTATTAGCTTCATTCTCAATTAGACAATGTAATAAGATTCCCTCATGATTTTTCCAGAAAAGATTTCCATCCATAACAAAAATTTTGAAGCTTTCATTTTTAAGAACCTACATTTAGTTCTGGACAGCCCTGGGGGAGCACACAGGTTTTGTAACACATAACAAATATCAGAATACCAGGGGGATTGTTCAAAGGCTACATTGATCTTTGGAGTCACTAGCTCCATTTCACTGTCCAGTTGGTTAATATCCAGGGCTTGGAAATTTGTTTCAGACATTAATTGGGCCAAACCCTGCCCTTTTATAAGTTTTGTAGGTTTTATTTCAATATCAAACTCCAGAATGTTTGTAATCCATTTTCCTCTTCTACCCTCTAAGTTCTCTTGAGTAAGTATGTCTTTAACAATTGGGCTTGGTACATAGGCTATCACATGGGAATATAGGATGTAGATCCTAAAGTCCTTAATAGCTTTAACCAAAGCATATGCTTGTTTTTCCATGATCTGGTACTTGAGGGGTGCGTCTCTAAGAGCTTTACTAAATAATGCAATGGGTTTCTCATTCCCTTGGTCATCTTTCTGTAGTAAAACTGCAGCAATTGTGTGTTGGGAAGCAAAGGAAAATATGATGAACTCCCTATCAAATTGAGGGTTGGTTAAGACAAGGGTTTGGGTGAGGGCAAACTTGATGCCTTCAAAAGCTTGATTTGCCTCTACTGTCCATTTTACTTTTGAATCCTTTTTAAGCATGTTATTAAGCAATCTGCTCAGCTCAGCCAGGTTTGGGATGAACCTTCTTAGAAAGTTGATTTTCCCCAAAAAGGCTTGTAATTCCTTTATATTCCTTGGATGAGGCATTTGTAAGATGGCCTGGATTCTATCTGGGTCAATTCTGATGCCATCTTTGGAAATAATGTGACCCAGCAGTGTACCTTCCTCTAGACAAAACAAGGATTTCTTAGGATTTAAGGAAATTCCATATTTCCTACAAGTTGTGAATATCTGCCTTAGATGTTTCAAGTGTTCCTAGTCAGATTTGGAAAAAGGTGTGAGATCATCTAAATAAATGACAAGGAAGTCATGAATCTCTTTAGCAAAAGCAATATCCATTGCTCTTTGGAATGTGGCCCCTGCATTTTTCAAACCAAAAGGCATTT